>CAIGQQ010000480.1:1021730-1042703 GCA_903798035.1 Danio albolineatus
ACCCACTTTACGTGCACTTACCTCTGTCTCCTGTCCGCTTCATAACAGAAGCCTGGACCTCACCGACAACAACATGAGCACTCCCGATCACTTCCAGGAGCTGGTGGATCAACTGAAGCGGATTCTACAGCCACCAGCTCCACTTCCCAACGCACCACCAGCACCGAGCACTTCCGCATACACCACTTCTTCGTCGGCCCTTCCATCCAGTCCCATGGCCCGACCAGCGCCCTACTCAGGCGGGGCGGAGGAGTGCAACGGATTTCTTTTGCAATGCTCACTAACCTTTGAAATGCAACCTTCTCTGTATCCCTCAGATAAAGCGAAGATCGCCTACGTCATCTCCTTACTCTCCGGACCGGCTTTAAGATGGGCAGAGACGATCTGGAATCAAGCCGGGCCGGTGATGGATTCGATTACCAACTTCATGAGTTATTTCAAGGAAGTCTTTGGACGTGCAGATGGAGAGGTAGCCGCTGGAGAACAACTGTATCACTTAAAACAAGGTACTATGTCTACTCAGGATTATGCTCTCCGGTTTCGGACTCTAGCGGCTGCTAGTGGATGGAATGAGAGATCACTATTGACCACTTACCGGCTCGGCTTGGAGCCAACTCTGCGCATCCAACTGGCTGCCCTCGATGACACAATGGGTCTGGAGAAATTCATACAGCATTCCTTGAGATGTTCCGACCGGTTAAAGAGCTATCAGCATGATGTAGTGAGCAACCCTACAGCACTCCTCCGATCGCCTGAGTCATGCTCCCCTCCAGAACCAGAACCGATGATGGTAGAATCTGGAAGATTGTCGCTAGCGGAACGACAGAGGAGGCTGACCCGGGGTCTGTGTCTTTACTGCGGTGTAGGCGGACACACACGTCTGGAGTGTCCCCTTCGTCCCATTCGAACCTCAGTGAGTGTATTTAGTACCAGTATTGAGAAATGTAATCCTCTCACTTCTACTGTACAAATAACTACTCCATTTGTTTCCCTCCGTGTCACAGCCCTCATCGACTCCGGGTCAGCAGGGAATTTCATCTCCCAATCCCTCTGTCGTCAACTCGACCTCCGCACAGAAGCGTCCTCCCACATCTACCAGATACAACCGATAACACCATGTGCAAAAGTTCCAACTCGGATTCATCGTCAATGTGAAGAAATACTATTACAAGTGGGAGCCCTACATCAAGAGAAGATCCAATTCCTGGTTCTGGAGGGAGCCAACATGGATATCATCTTAGGGCGCCCGTGGCTGGTGAAGCACGATCCCATCATCTCTTGGGGCACAGGAGAGATCAAACGATGGGGTAATGAGTGTTCGTCAGCCTGTTTCCCCAGTCTTCCCCTCCAGGGTCGAAAACCCATTTCCCTGTTCGCGACATCTGTTGAAAGTCCTCCTGAGAAACAGTCCAGTAGCATTCCTATGCTATACTCCTCCTTTCAAGATGTCTTTTGCCCCAAGAGAGCTTCCCAGCTACCTCCACATCGGCCATGGGACTGCGCCATTGACCTAGTTCCGGGTGCCCAGTTGCCGAAGGGTAGGATTTACCCGCTCTCGCTTCCAGAGACGAAGGCAATGGAGGATTACATACGGGAGGCTCTGAGTCAGGGGTACATCCGACACTCCAAGTCTCCGGCGGCCTCCAGCTTCTTCTTCGTGGCCAAGAAGGACGGAGGGCTGCGTCCATGTATCGATTACCGTGTCCTTAATGAGAGCACCGTTAAATTCAAGTACCCTCTTCCCTTGGTCCCATCAGCATTAGAACAACTACGAGAGGCGAAGATCTTCACGAAGTTGGACCTCCGCAGCGCGTACAATCTGATCAGAATACGTGAGGGGGACCAGTGGAAGACCGCCTTTGTGACACCTACAGGCCATTATGAATACCAGGTCATGCCCTATGGCCTGGTCAACGCCCCCTCCGTATTCCAGAACTTCATCCATGAAGTCCTCCGGGAGTACCTCCATCGTAGCGTGATCGTCTACATTGATGACATCCTCATTTACTCCCGGAGCGAGGCCGAACATCGCCACCACGTTGCGGAGGTCCTAAGAACCTTGAGGAAGAATCATCTATATCTGAAAGCTGAAAAGTGTTCTTTCCATCAACAATCTGTACAGTTCCTGGGTTACATCATCGACTCTAATGGGATTCGGATGGACCAAGGGAAGATCGAGGCTGTCTTGTCCTGGCCAGAACCTACCACCATAAAGGAGCTACAAAGGTTTCTGGGCTTCTCCAATTTCTATCGTCGTTTCATCAAGAACTACAGTGGTATCACGGTGCCTCTCACAAACCTCCTCAAAGAGAAACCGAAGAAGCTACTCTGGTCCCAGGATGCAGCCGCAGCCTTCCGCCTTCTGAAGAAGGAGTTCACCAGAGCCCCCCTCCTGACTCATCCTGACCCTGATCGTCCCTTTATTGTGGAGGTGGACGCTTCCACTACTGGAGTCGGGGCTGTGCTTTCACAGCATCAGGGAAATCCGCCCCGACTACACCCATGTGCCTTCTTCTCTAGGAAGCTGAGCCCGGCGGAGAGGAACTACAACATCGGAGACCGGGAACTTCTCGCCATCAAGCTCGCCCTGGAGGAATGGCGACACTGGCTGGAGGGAGCTCAACACCCGTTCCAGGTGATCACCGATCATAAGAATCTTCTCTACCTCAAGGAGGCAAAAAGACTATGCCCCAGACAAGCCAGATGGTCCCTATTCTTTTCACGATTCCACTTCTCCATCACCTATCGTCCTGGATCCAAAAATGTTAAAGCCGATGCTCTTTCCCGTATGTATGACTATCATGACGAAGAAGAATCACCCTCGAACATCATTCCTGATCACATCCCCATCTACCCGATCACCTGGACGACTCCTCCAGTTGGTGCCACGCCAGAGGTTCCCTCTCCGCCGGGATGCCCTCGTCATCGGCAGTTCGTACCACCTGAACAGCGGGTAGATCTACTCCACTCCTTGCACACCTCTCTAGGCACTGGGCATCCAGGGATCAACAACACTCTCTCGCTGGTATCCCAATGATTCTGGTGGCCAAACATGGCGAGGGATGTGAGGAGATACGTCCAGGGATGCAAGGATTGTGCCCAAGCAAAGAGTCCGCGTCACCTTCCTACGGGCAAACTCCATCCCTTGCCAATCCCGAACCGTCCCTGGTCACACCTAGGAGTAGACTTCATGACAGATCTCCCTTCATCCGAGGGTAATACATGTGTCTTAGTCATTGTAGATCGATTTTCTAAATTTGTGAAGTTAATCCCTCTGAAAGGTCTTCCCACAGCCTTTGAGACCGCGGATCAGATCTTCAACACTGTCTTCAGATCCTTCGGAATACCCGAAGATATCGTGTCCGACCGAGGCCCTCAGTTTATTTCCCGGCTCTGGAGAGCCTTCTTCAAACTCCTAGGTGTGGCCGTCAGCCTCTCCTCAGGATACCATCCCCAAACCAACGGACAGACTGAGCGTAAGATCCAAGAGGTGGGACGGTTCCTGAGGACCTTTTGTAGTGGTCACCAGCACTCCTGGAGCCAGTACCTGGGCTGGGTGGAGTATGCCCAGAATTCACTGCGGCAACCAACCACCGGACTTACGCCATTCCAGTGTGTACTGGGTTTCCAACCACCACTCTTCCCCTGGGATGGCGAACCATCTAATGTCCCCGCAGTGGATCACTGGTTCCGGGAGAGCGAGAGAGTCTGGGACGAAGCCCATCAACATCTTCAGAGGGCAGTCCGCAGAAGCAAAGTGATCGCTGACAGACGGAGAACCGAAGAACCCAATTACACGCCGGGTCAAAAGGTGTGGCTTTCAACCAAGGACATCCGAATGCGACTGCCCTCTCGCAAGTTGAGTCCCAGGTTTGTTGGTCCCTTTGAGATCGTGGAACAGGTCAACCCGGTAACGTACAAGCTCAAACTCCCCTCACACTACAAGATTCACCCATCCTTCCATGTGTCACTCCTCAAGCCTTTTCACGACCCTGTGCTTCCCTCCTCAGAGCCTGACCAAGAAGAGGAACCCCCTCCTCCATTGCTGCTGGAGGAAGGTGCAGTCTACGCGGTCAAAGAGATCCTCCGTTCCCGACGTCGTGGTGGTAGACTAGAATATCTGGTAGACTGGGAAGGTTACGGACCCGAAGAGAGGACATGGGTACCTCGAGCCGATATTCTTGACCCCAACCTCATGGCCGAATTCCACGAACGACACCCCGAATTCCCAGCACCACGTGGAAGAGGAAGACCACCACGGCGTCGGCGATCCAGGCCCTCAGGAGCGGGCCCTGGGGAGGGGGGTACTGTCACGGATTGGTCAGGCTCTCACGTCCCACAATCACAGCGATCACCATCACCTGCGTTCTAATGAGCACCCAGCTGTTCCCCATTCCACGAGCACTATATCTTCACCACCCTCCGGTCGTTCAGTGTCCAGGCTCGTTTCGGCGAAAGTGGACACTGAACGATTCCCTGGCGAAACCGTAATCAGCTTATTGAATCTCTGAACTTACCCTGTCTGTATTCTCTTCCTCCTAGTCCTCCTGTTGATCCCGAGTCCTCCTGTTCCCGAGTATCCTGTCATCTGTCGTCCTTGTATCTGGTGTGTGCTGTGATCCTCTTGTGCTCCATCGCCCCTGCCACGGAGGAATACAAGTATCCTGTTACCGATCCTCCTGGCAATCCCTATTGTGCTCCTCTGTTGTTTACAATAAACCCACTTTACGTGCACTTACCTCTGTCTCCTGTCCGCTTCATAACAATTATGTACTGTCATCATGGCATTATGAAGATAAGGCAAGGCAATTTTATTTATATAGCATATTTCATTCACAATAGTAATTAAAGTGCTTTACATAAACAGGAATAAAAGAGACAAGTATATAAAAAAAATAAAAACAAAGAATAAAAATGATAAAAAACAGATTAAAATGTATTAAAAGAATTAAAAAGAGAAAAAAAAAAAGACATACAGTAATGCAATATCTGTCCAACGTAGCACAGTGCTCATTCAGTAAAGGTACAG
Organism: Danio albolineatus; assembly: GCA_903798035.1. Taxonomy (NCBI): domain Eukaryota; kingdom Metazoa; phylum Chordata; class Actinopteri; order Cypriniformes; family Danionidae; genus Danio; species Danio albolineatus. Next base: position 1,026,760 of record CAIGQQ010000480.1, read on the forward strand.
CTAAACAGATGTGTTAATAAAGCATCTAAATAAAACAGATTAAATAAATACTTCTTAGAAATTAGTATTAAAACTACTATATTTAGAAATGTCTTGAAAAAAAACTTTCCTTTAAACAAAAATTGGTGAAAAAATATACAGAGGGCTCATAATTAAGGAGGCCTAATAATTCTGACTTCAACTGTAAGCCCTCAAAAAAAGCTGATGGCCAAAACTAAAATGTTGTACCACAGTGTATGTAATTACTGTAAATGTTAGCATCCCTGTTCAGTAGTCTGAACTCCAACAGACCTTAGGTGACACTCTGACATGCATCACATAATCTGCCCCACTCTTCCTGTACATTACATCCTGCAGAGAAAGTAATGAACTCAGTTCAAACTTCTGACAGCAGTTGCAAAGAGCACAAGCGTTCATCTTTAGCACCGACAGACCCATTCACTCTCTCTATCATTTGCCCACTGGAGCAGTGCTGGAAAAATAGGCACCATCTATAACCATGTCCTGAAGTGTCACTTCCTGTTTAGAAGGAGTGACAGGAAGTGGAGCTGAACTCGGGTTCAATGAAGCGAAGAAACTCTAAAGTATTATTCATGACATATTGCTTTAAAAACATCACTGCAGATTGCATTAAAATGATGCAAAGTGCATTATGAAATGTTCTCCATATGCTGTGATAAGGGCAAGCGTTTTTCAAATAGGAGCATTTCCATACTTTAAAGAGTATACATATGCAAATCCATCTGTCCCGGTTATTGTGAAGTGGCTCTCTGCTGGGACAGATTAGAGGTTGTGCACTAAAACACTGACACCCCTTCCTGACAGGACAGGACTGATACTGGACAGATGCTGCTGTATATTTATGACTATTTCCCTCAAACTCAGAAGGTTAAACAGGATACTTATGACTTGTCGGACATTACTTTGACTCCTTTTGTGCTTAGCTAATGATATCCACTAAAAACCCAGCAAACCATATTAGATTTTGACCATGATATTATTTATGTTTTCCTCATGATGAACATTGACTGGTCTTTAGGTGTTTTCAATTGTTATTTTCTCTTTATTATCCATGAACAACAGCTCTTTATAAGTGTTGATGATTTAACAAAGATCCACAGAACTTAAAGAGCCCATATTATGGATTTTTGAAAATGACCTTCCATGCAGTGTGTTACACAGCTCTAAGGGAAGTGAAATGTCCAGCTGAGGCTTAAATCTGAAAGTGCAAAGTGTGAAAAACGATTGATTCATCTATAAAAGAGTCGACTCATTGTTGTTTAAATGAATCGTTATTAGAACGAGTCTTTAGCCGTTTCAGCTTGACCTCAACGCGAAACATACTAGTTGCGCGCGCAGACCCCGGTAAAATTGAAATCCCCGGCCCCGCCCACAGACAGGAAGAAAAAGTGGAAGCCAGTAAGTGCCTTGTAAGTAAGTAATTGCAGTAAGTGTTGTAGCATAACCAGCGGGACAGCAGTGACGTGTGATCTGAGTAATATCTAAGTAAATCTTTATACTGTTTGATGGCAGTATAAAGATTTAGAGAGAAGTTATTGACAGCTTTTTTAGTATTGGTTTTCACGTTTTGCTCTTTGTAGACGGTCCCTAAGAATCGGTCTCTTTGCTGCCTGTGCACGGAGTTTAATATAATGCGTCCAGCGCGTAGGGAAGCTAATTTTTAGGAAAATAAGGTTGTAGGTGATTGTATACATTGCGACGGTTGAAAAGAGGTGCTATTTGTGTAGGAACAATGTTTTGGTCATGAGTTATTAATCCGGAAAACACGACTGCTGCTAACTTTACTAAACTTATCGGCATTCCGGTTAAATCATGTCCCGTAGACGCTGTGCTCTGAAGTGCGAGGGAAAAGCTGTGTTCTGTTCCCTACCTGGAAACCTCTTTTTCCTACCTGGAGTGGTTGAGGTTTTTTCGTAAAATACCTGAGAATTATAGCCCCAACATGGTGCTGTGTTCGCGTCATCTCTCTGAAGAGAGCTACACCAATCTACACGCTTACAATGCGGGATTTGTTGCACGGTTGTTGTTAAAGGATGGATCAATACCCAGTTTATTTGGACCTGCGTGTTCTTCCAGTCTTGTTGACCGTAACAAGGTAAATATGGATGTAGTTGTCTGTATTGTGTTTGCTCCGTGCAGCATGTAGCGGTAGCCATTTAGCTTACTGCCGAATGTAACTATTTGTTGGCTTACAATAGTCCATGAAGTGTTAATTATTACTGAATGTTTGTTGTTATGATGAGGAATATAGCAATACGCTGTTGTACAACCGCAGTGATGCTTTTCAATATGTTCTGGCATTGGGCTGCTGACACGGAAGTGACGTGGTGGCATGACGTGGTAGCGTCACGTAAAGGAGGTGCTTGGGGAAAAAGACTCGCTCAGACGATTCATATGGGAGTCGGTGGGAAAATGAGGTAAAAATAAATAGATATTATAAGACATCGAAAGTGTTTTTTAACCTTGCATACATATCATCCTGTTGTTTGGGACTTCAAAAAGTGAAATTTAACCGTTCTCAACCCACCATATGGGCTCTTTAAAAAAATTACAACTATGATTAATAATTATTGAGTGTGTGCACATTTTATGTTCTTTGTTCACCACATAAATCTGAATCAGTTCATACAATATGAACAAAAAGCACAAATGCACATTACCAAAATAATTCAGCTTCCTTACAACATATTTTGTCTTATTATATTTGAGAAGTTATGGTAAATCTATTAAAAGTGACAGTAAAGATAGCTTAAAGACAGCAATAGCTTTAGCCTGCAAACGCATAACTCAGATATGAATTACTTTCAAATGTTAGACATGAGATTCAATTCAATTCGATTCGATTCAATTTGATTCAATTTAATTCAATTTGATTCGATTTGATTTAATTCAATTCAATTTATTTCTATAGCGCTTTTACAATGTAGATTGTGTCAAGCATCTTGACATAGAAGTTCTAGAACTAAAAACTAAACTAAAACTGTGTCAGTCCAGTTTTCAGAGTTGAAGTTCAGTTTAGTTCAGTGTGGTTTAATTTTCACTGCTGAAAGTTCAAACACTGAAGAGCAAATCCACTAATGCACAGCTCCACAAGTCCCAAACCAAGCAAGCGAGTGGAGACAGTGACGAGGAACAAACGTCACCGATTGATGAAAGTGAAGAAAAAAAAAAAAAAAAAACTCAAATAAAACCAGGCTCAGCTGGGCATGAGCACTTCTCCTCTGGCTAAACTACTTGTGCAGAGCTGCAGTCTAGGTACTGGAGGCTAGAAAACGCTGGGTGTCCATCATATAGAAGTTGCAGGTGTGAGTAGGTCACTGGTCGGTGTTCAGGATGCCCTATGAGATCTATGCGGGAACTCGTCTGTCACTGGTTCTTTCAGAAATCAGTCTCATACTTTCCACTCCTCCATGATCACCACAGCATCTGCTCAGGATACGGCCTGGTCCAGGATTATAGATACCTCTAGAAATGCTCTGTGGTTGGTGTCATCTCTTCACAGGACTTGATATTTTGATACTGTATTTTAATATAATTTTATTTATACAATTTAACAAGAAAAAATGTGATTTTTTAATGAAAATGTCTGGTTTATTAATAGTACAGATATAAATAAATAGTTAAATGTTTGTAAAACGGTGTGATGGTGATGCAGCGAGTAGCACGATTGCATCACAGCAAGAAGGTCGCTGGTTCGCGCCTTGGTTGGGTCAGTTGGCATTTCTGTGAGGAGTCTGCATGTTCTCCCCATGGCGTGGGTTTCCTCCAGGTGCTCCGATATTCCCCACCTCTTGTCCAAAGACATGCGGAATAGTTGAATTGAAGTCAATATCATTAGCTGTTTAATTGGCTAAAGAACAAACCACTCTCATTCAATGTCTAATTAACCTAACTTGCATAGTTAACCAAATGAACCTAGTAAAGCTCACCTTAAGCTGAACACTAGTTGCATGTCAAAGATAAAATTAAGTTAGATCAGTTATTAAAACGGTTATGTTAAAAAAATGTATTTGTATACAAAACTTAGGAAATATGTGGGGAAAAACTCACAAGAGGACTAATAATTATGACTTTGTCTTTATGACAACTGTAAGGGTTAGCAAATACTTGCAAAGCTTTGATTGAAACATTAAAAAGCTCAATTTTAAACAATAAAAAGAAGGAAATAACAATTTTATACAAATTATATTTTAAATTCTATTCAAACAGAAGGCATGTATAGGTAACACTTTATAATAACTACACACTGAATAATCTATTAAGCATTAATAGTGAGTTCATTAACTCTACATTAATTGTCATTTGTAAATATTTTATAACTGCAGATACAAATACTCTATTCTTGACTTATAAGCACACTTAACATGTGCCTAATAATTGTTCTTTCATACTTTGGTACTGATTAATTTTTCATGGCTTAATTAAGTATCACATTATTTACAAATCATTTGTGTTTAAGATGTTGGTTGTTGCAACACAGGTTGCAGCGGTAAAGTCATCCACACGAGGTGGTCGGCCGGTAAGCGCGAGAAGAAAAGGCGTCACACCGCCCCATAGCGTTCATTTAAAAAAAATGAAACGCAGCCATACGTACCCCTGACCACGTAATGTGCGGTCTCCAGAAACGTACTCGGGACTACGTTTTCACAATGAGCCTGTGTTGGGTTTTTAAGATCATTTAGAATGAGCTAGTAAAGGATTAACATCCTTTTATTTATAGATTTTTTTTATATCCTATTATTCAGGCAAATAACAAAAGTTAGTTTTTATGTTAATAAATGCTTTATTAATTCAACTTAATTAACTAATTAATTAACTAACTAACTTAATTAATTAACCTAATCAAAAGTGAGGTAATAAATGAAGGCTCTGTAAACATCATTGTAAGAACAATACATCTTTGTAATCTTATCTAAAAAGTAAAATTACTGTAAAGTTTAAACATTGCTGAATAACAGGAGTGTCAAAATATAACATAAAATTGGACAAAACAACAACAATATAATAATTGAACATATAATATGATGCCACATTTCATTGTTATTATGCAATGTTTAAACGGCACAGTCATTTTATTTTAGATAAAGTTGCAAAAATCTATTTTTTATTGGATCCTGTTTCATTTGTGTCTCTTCAAATGAATATAAATTAGTAAAGTTATTTTCCTTTTTTTTTTCCTGTTTAGACCACAACTGAGCCTTTAATTGTCATTTATAAGGGATTTATGAAGCATAAATAGTCCTCACTTTAGATTAGGTCACAAAACTGGACAAAGTTAATAAATCATTTATTAACATTCAAATTGACTATAAATATATGCCTGAATAATATGATATATAAATGTTCATTTGAATAGTTTATTAATCATTTACCGACATATTCTGAATAATATTTAAAAACCAGCAACTTCTCTCAAATAAATTGTTTGTAAATGATACAATACTTAATTTAGTAATAAAAAATAATAAAGTTTGAAAATACAAACATCGAGCACATTTGTATTTGCTGTTATAAACTGCTTACTAATGTCTAATGCAGAGTTAATTCTTAACAGATAATGAATTAACGATTTGCTATTGCTTAACAAATGATTCATCGTGTGTACGTGTCATAAAGTGTTACCCATGTATCTTAATTTGCTGAATTATGTCATATCCTAACTCTGCTATTCCTGTATTTTCGTTAAATCCAGTCATTCTTCCAGAAAATCTTACAGACAACAAAAAAAGTTATTATCACTTAATAAAATTGAATTGTACTGTATCAAACTGAATCACTTAATGCCTTCTTCGTATTAAGTCAATTTGGATAAAATAGTCTGCTAAATGACTGAGGGTAAAGCATCTGAAAGCAAAGCTACCCATCTAAATACACACTCTGATTCTCGCAAACAAGATAAAAAAAATCTGATACAGCAATATCCTTGAACATCACAGACACGCACCAAAACAAATGCGCTTAGAATGCAGACTTCTTATTTGTGAATTTTGTCGAGTCAGCATCTCTAAAATGAAGGCTAATCTCTAGGTAGCACTACATACGCGCCAGCGGAGACTTCACTATGCTAAACCGTTCTTCTTGGCCTCTCGTGAATCTCGTACTCGAGTGTCAACTCCAGTTAGGCTGACAGAGGCGAGAGATAAAAGGAAAAAGGAATTGCTTTTTCCCTGCCATACTTTTCAAATGAACAGCATAGAACAGGCATTTTGTGAAGATGCCAATAATAAAAAAAGAAAAAGAGGACACCATATAGATCCTCCTTCAATTGGTTTGGAGTGAAACCTCTGGCAGTGATTCGGGAGAACATGAAGTTGGATAGGATAAGTTTTATTAGCTCATATCACTGCGTATTGAGGCGTCTCCAGCTCGCCGCTGGGAAAATATATCTGCGTCTGCGTACCAGAGCGAGGAAAAGAGTAGAAGATGACAAAAGGAGACACTAAGGGAGCGTTAAAAATGAGTCTGCAGAGGTGGAATCGTGTTTGCGGCGTACTGAAGATGGGAAAACAGGGTGGCAGAGGAGATGGGACGGAGGGTAAACGGGTTACTTTTGACGTAATAGAGAGCTGAAGAATGAGCTTGATGTGCTCTATGACTCCTCTGACAGAACAATCCCATCAACCTCTGCACTGCTGACAGCACAAGCCCAGAGGGCAGTTTACCTACAAGTACAGACCTCAGGAAGACAGTATTAGCCAAATAAAGCTCTAGCGCTCACGGTGGCAGGTATTTCTGGAGGCCAATGTGGTTAGGTTCTTGACATAGGCCTTATTCTTGACGTATGAGTGGGAGCAGCCATTGGAATCTTTTTGGCTTGAGACTTCCGGTCTCATTCACTTCCATTGATTTTTAGAGCTTAAAAACAGCTCGTTAAGCTGTTTGATGTTGCAAACTGACATTTTCTTAATATATTATTCCACTTTTTTGCATAATCATGAACACACTTGTTTGTAGAGCAAGTAGTTTGATTGTTTTCTGCAGTTTATTATTCCTAGTCATTTCTCCCATAGGTATAAGGTCAATAAGGGTTTTTCAAGGGTGTGTTCTAGAACGCAAGGTTTCATTGCCATATTTAGGTTGTATAAAGCCTAGTTTATACTTCTGCGTCAAGTGATCGGCGTGACCCGGCGCATGCAATGCGCGTTGTCATGCATTTAAATGTACTTCTGCGCGCTGTATGTGCTGCTTTGTAATAGCACTTCTGAAACGCTAGCTGGCAGTGAGGTATTTATATTCCTCTGTGTCGAGTATCTTTGCTGTTGTTTCGTTTTTTCTGAACGATACCTTAACGTACAAGTGGATCAAACATGGTCATTTTGAGGCGGGAAGCGGTGGGCATGCAACAACTTTAATCATAACGTAAACACAAAGCAACAGTTTCCATCTAGCGCTACATCACGGGACCAGTAAACACTCGCTCCATCGGGCTCGCGCAGCTATAACCTACGCCCACACTCGTCAGCGCGGCGAAGCCGACCAATCACAGAGCTTGCGCTATGCGTTGTTGCTTTTGAGAGGTTTTCATTAGAAAGGTTTCATTTTTTGAGAGGTGCACATCGGCGACAGCCACAGCAACAACGCGCAGGCTGCGTCAAAGAATACACGTGCCCTTGATGCAGAAGTATAAATCAGCCTTAACTATGAAAACATATACTCTAAAAGTCACCTCAGATTCTAGAATTGAATGTTTAGGTTATCCAGTTACATATCCTTAACCTTGACCAGATAACCTGCTTTCTGGAATGCCCCCAGTTTTATTTTGGGATTGTTGCCAGTGTTTGAGAGACTCTTATGTTAGTGTTGTCTCTAATCTAGATATGTTTGCATTAGTCTTCAAATTGCACAAATTGAAATTGCAATTATAAAAGTAATCATTTTGATAAGTGATTCTGATTGGTTGAGCCATATTCTAAGCTTTTGTAAATTACTACACAAACATACAACTTGGACCAGTTTGCCTGTTGCTGTGTTGCTCAGCAACCATTTAACTACTTTGTTTGGCGGAAGAATAATATTTATAACATTACATTTAATATGATTTGTTTTATTTTATTATTATGTTTTTGAAGATATGCAAGTTTTCATTTGTAGGTATAAATTAAGTAAAAGCATTCATTGCAAAACATAATAAAACAAATAAAAATTATAATTACGCGTGTACGAGGTGGTTTTTAAGGCAATGCCAAAAAAATATATATTTAGCATTTACAGGTTACTTTCCATAAAAGTCACATTGTAATTCTTTAAAGATATGGTTAGGAGTTCATTTGTAACTGTGTATACATCTATCACCATCACCAGCGATCTAGCCTGTGCAGATTGAAGGAGAACTACACATCTGCCACTATATGAAATACAACTCCCAGCACATTTTGCACGTACAAACCAGTTCCAGATTTCCCCAGATTACACCAACAGCTGGAAGCTCATGATGGACTGATTACAAAGACTATAAAGACACCTCACTCACATACACTCTTTGCTGAGTCTTGTGATATTTAAGTGAGCATCACCGAACTCTTCGTATGCCGAAGTTTTCCTTGCTGTGTGTTGACCTTTGCTTTGGTTTACCGTTTCCGTTGTTTTGCCACCTGTCCTGACCATTCGCCTGCACTCTGACTACACTTTTGGATTATCTGCATGCTCCTGTTTGTCACTGTTTTGACCTCTGTCTGTTTACCTTTTACCCTGACTAGTAACAACATCTGAAATCACTCATATACCCTCATTTACTATTCCCCATTAGTCGACTTAAAGGAGTGAATTTGTGCACTGTGTGTACTAGAATGGATGCTATATTGTTAGTGTTTTGCTGGTTGATCATTCCCTCAGATGGAGTTGATTTTAAACATCTTGGTCAGACCTTATTTGACCAAGTTATATTTATTTAACACATAGTGAGTGGTTAATCTATAACACAAGAAAGAATTTAGATTTCTGTCACATATACAAGCTTTAAATTTACAATAAAATAATAGCTTAAATAGAAACTTACACCGATAGGATTCTGCGGAGGATGCGATTTGTGGTCGAATGCGGAAATACGTTTGCCACATGGAAATACGTTTGCCATATGTGCATTATGGGCATTCTCCAACTCTTGAATATACATGGGTTGTAGACTTGTTATTGATGTGCATTGTGGGATTGACTGAGTGCACTTCAGACTGTCCACTGTGGTTTCGAACACCACTGCAAATGGCTTCTCCCTCAAATAGTGCACGATTTAAGGGTACAGGGGGCAATTTTGTACATGTCAATGAAGGTTTTTTCACATAGTTTTTAGGTGCCTTGGGCTTATTTTTGTGTATCTTTATGAATCCCTTATTCAAGGACCACCGACACATCAATTACACCTGGAGCACTTTTTTTGTTTGATTTAGTTTGAATCAAATTCTGAATCCATACTTATTTCTTGAAAATGCAAACTGTAATCTTACATATAAAAAAAGAAAACATGTCTGGCAACTCTCAAGCATAGGAAGATTGCCACTCTATTTAAAAGCAATGGCTAGTGCATTGGTTGTGATGTAAACATACCGACCTAGCTATATCTGCCTTCATGACGTTTGGAATGACTTTTTGCAAGATGACGAGTCTTAGTTGCATAACACCAAGTTAACAAAAATATCATTTTGCAATTGTGTCAACATTTTTGTAATGGAAACACACATACTGTCAGTAAGAATGACAGAACGATGTGTGTGTGCGCATGTGTGTGTGTGTGTGCAGTAGAGTCGAGCCTGTAGCTACCTGATAAACAAAGCAAACAGTTCTGGACCGGCTTAATGGAGAGTCAACACAGCGCACACACATACAAACAAACACACACACTGGATTAGACCTGCCAGATAAAGAAGAAACAATCTGCAGTCAGCTAAAGCTCCCCTTTGGCCCGATGCTAACGTGTACACACTCTCTCTCATGCAGATAGGAGCGCTGCGATGTGGGCTGAATTCACAACAGGGTTTGTTATGAGTTACAAAAGCTTCAAATAAATGAGTGTGCTCAAGTTTAAGGACAAATTTAGAATGTGGCAATAAAATTAACAGGATGGAAATGCAAAGCTAAAGTTTAGTGAGGGAGCGAGAATTAGCTTTCTTATCACTGAGAGTAAGACTAGCAAACTAATAGCACGAAACATTGATAAATTCAGCAAACCCTTTGCTAATGCTCACTCATGTGATGCTGTTTTGTCAAAAATATAATGTGGGTGATGATGTCCTGTATCAAAAGTTCATAAAAAATGTCCCCAAAGTCAAGAAATTTAACAATATTGAGGGCAGAGGAAATTGATTACAAATCAAAACAAACATTTATAATCATGTCTTAACACATCATGCAGATGAATGAGGTTTTATGTAATCTGTAATGTGTATACACACAAAGTGCTTCACAATCATGAGAAGGGGTTTTCTCCACACCACAACCAGTGTGCAGCATCCCCTTAGATGATGTGATGGCAGCCACAGAACAACAGCGCCAGTGCAACACCTATAGGAGGCGTAGACAGAGCCAGTTCGGTGGATGAGGATGATTTGGAGGCCATGATCACTGTTACGTTCGACGTTAGTTTTTTTGTGTGTGTTCATTCTCATACTCTCCGTTTCCTACTCCACCTTCAGGTTCTTATAGGTCCAATACTTTCTGTCAATCATCATTATGACGGTGCCAGTTCCACCAATCCCTGGATGTGACGTGTGATTTAAAGCTTGGACAGACCAGTGTGGGGTGTGCGCTCTGCCTCGGCGTACCTTTGTGCTCCACACAATCTTGTGTTCATGCTTTGGTTTTATTGTGATTTATCTCAGTCTTACTGTGGTAATTGCAGTTTACTTGTTAAACTTTGTTAGCTTTAAGTAAAATGATTTGATGGTTGTTGTGTGATTCTAAACTGAATCTATGACCTTCGTGATAGGTTTGTTTAGTTAGACTGTGTTTTGTTAGATTAGTTGGAGTGTTTTTCCACCTGTGTAGTTTTGAGTTTTGTAGTTTAATTAGTTTAGATCGAGTGTCGTATACACTGAAGATGTCGGGTTTATTTTTCATTATTTATTTTTGTCACCTAGTTTAGACTTCAGATTTAAGGATTTTTATTTTGTTTTTGTTTTTTTTTGTTAATTTCTTTGATTTGGCTTACACTCATTCTTTTCATTTAAAGATAATATTGTAAATATTTATTTATTTTTCCCCATTTATTATTGTTACTTATTGTTTAATCCATGAAGTAAAAAGCTTAAATTGAGACTTGATTCCTGCCTCATCCTTGATCTGTCGCACTCATTACATCTGTCTCACCTAAATGTTACAGCATTCCACTTAAACTCGTAACAATCACTAAGGACCGATGGAAGGAATTTGGCCAGGATGCCAGCGTTACACACTCTTTACAATAAGTGCCTTTTAGGCAAGGCAAGGCAAGGCAAGTTTATTTATATAGCACATTTCATACACAGTGGCAATTCAAAGTGCTTTACATAAACAGGAATAAAATTGAAGTATAAGAAAATAAAAACAAATAATAAAAAACAGATAAAAACAGATTAAAATGAGTTAAAACAAGTTATAAAAGAATGAAAAGAAAAGAAAGACACAATAGTGCGATCTGTCGGACGTAGCACAGTGCTCATTCAGTAAAGGCACAGCTAAACAGATGTGTTTTCAGTCTTGATTTGAATGTGCCTAATGTTGGAGCACATCTGATCATTTCTGGAAGCTGATTCCAGCAGCGAGGGGCGTAATAGCTGGACGCAGATTCACCCTGCTTTGACTGAACTCTTGGGATTTCTAGTTTATATGATCCTAATGATCTGAGTGATCTGTTAGGCTTGTAATCAGTCAGCATATCTGTAATGTATTGGGGTCCTAGGCCATTTACTGATTTATAGACAAGTATTAATACTTTAAAATCTATTCTGAATGTAACTGGGAGCCAGTATAAAGACCTGAGGACAGGTGTGATGTGCTCTGATTTCCTGGTTCTGGTCAGAATCCTGGCCGCAGCGTTCTGGATGAGCTGCAACTGTCTGACTGTCTTTTTGGGAAGGCCAGTGAGGAGGCCGTTACAGTAATCCACCCTGCTGCTAATAAAAGCACGAACAAGTTTCTCTGGAAACAAAACATCTAATTCTTGCAATGTTTTTGAGATGATAGTATGCTGATTTAGTTACTGCTTTGACATGACTGTTGAAACTGAGATCTGACTCCAGAGTCACACCAAGATTCTTGACCTTATTTTTTGTTGTATGACCCTTAGAGCCGAGGTACGCATTCACCTTGAGAACCTCATCTCTGTTCCCAAATGTAATGACTTCAGTTTTCTCTTTGTTTAACTGAAGGAAGTTTTGGCACATCCAATTGGTAATTTCATCAATGCATTGGCAGAGGGTGTCAATGGGGCTGTAGTCATTAGGCAGTAAGGCTATGTAGATCTGAGTGTCATCAGCATAGCTGTGGTAGGAGATTTGGTTCTTTCCCATTATTTGGCTCAGAGGGAGCATATAAAGGTTGAACAGGAGAGGTGCGAACCATTTGAGGACAGTTCCAGACAGCCCAACCCAGTTTTCCAGCCTATCCAGAAGTATGCTGTGATCGACAGTGTCGAATGCAGCACTGAGATCGAGCAATACCAGCACTGTTAGTTTTCCTGAATCTGTATTTAGGCGTATATCATTGATTATCTTTATAAGGGCGCTCTCTGTACTGTAATGTGTTCTGAAACCAGATTGAAAGTTGTCTAAACACCCCTTGAAGTTTAAGAACTTGTTAATCTGGTTAAAAACAACTTTTTCAATGATTTTACCAATGAAAGGGAGATTTGAGATTGGCCTGTAATTGCTCAGTAGAGTGTTATCCAGGTTGCTCTTTTTCAAGAGGGGTTTAACAACTGCAGTTTTAAGTAAGTTTGGAAAAATCCCTGAGAGAAGTGAAGCATTCCATTTCATGTAATGACCACAGAGAGTCAAGAAGACCTCAGTTTAACGTCTCATCTGAAAGACGGCACTAACTGATGTGCAGTTTCCATTTCACTTTACTGGGGCAATCGGACTCACGCAGACTATACTGTAGGTTGAGTGCACCCTGCTGGTCTCACTAATACTAAACACTTCCAACAGCAACCTAGTTTTTCCATGTGGTCACCCATCCAGGTACTGACCAGGCTCAGCGCCGCTTAGCTTCAATGAGAAACCAAAGTTTGGCTACAAAGTTATATGGCTGTAGCAATGAATATTCTGCATGCTTATGACAACTCTCCTTAAGTGTCATTAGCACAGTTATGTCGTTTCTAAATGCAAAAAAAAAGACATTGTTTGAAATGTCTTTGTATTGACAACTTGACTTTATCAAGACAACATAACCTGTCATAAATCTGTCATAAACATGACTGTATTGAGACCATTTTTACTGTCATTAATTTTTTAACAGTGTCATTAATATATTTTATAACCTCAACTACAGTAATTATGACACTGTTATAAACTTATTTAACAGTAATTACACTTTTACTAAGACATCGTAATGACAAATTCTATTGATTTTACCGAAAAGAAAGTGATCATACAATTATTAATGACAATTATAATGGCCTCAAGGCAATCACATTTATGATAGAGTTATGTTTCCTTGGTAATGTCAAGTTTTCATAACAAATACAGGTTTTAATGCATTTATGTCAAGCTGTCATAACAAAGACACCTCAAACAATGCAACTTTTGTATTCAAAACTGCATAACTAAGTTATTGACACTTAATGAACATTGCTATAAGCATGCATACAATCTCATGATTATAAAAGTGTTATGAGAGTCTTATGAATAGCTCCTTTAAGTAAAGTGCTACCTATAATTTATTTTACAAGAACTTTATCTCAATAATAATAATAATTATAATAATAATAATAATAATAATAATAACAACAACAACATTTTGCATGCAATGTTCATTATGAGAGACCACAACTGAACACATCCATAAATGATAAACAGAGGCTAAAGATCACATCATACAGACCTTAAAGGCACTCATCAGACCACACCACAAGGACGTTCCCATTTTACCTTATGTGCTCTTTACCCTCACAAGGCCATTATATACGACCTCTTATAATCTAGATATATTAATTTGTCTAACTCAATCATCAATACCACCTAAAGCTTCTCCCTCAGAAGCCACAGAGCAGAGAATGGACCATTTGCAAGCGTCACCATGCATTACTACATCCCAGTGCTGTGCAATCCAGCCAATCAATATGCAATTAATAAGCCATACATGTAGGCAGCAGAACTGGCCTGAGGTGGCCTTCCTCCATAAGGAAGTTCTGCTTAAACACTCTGGCGCATTACTATTGATATTCCCAATTTGCCAAATGACATTTGCAATAAAGTATGAGGCTGTGTGGATACTGAGTGCGTTTAAATGCACATTCTTTACCTGATGATGCATAATCGGCTGAAAATCTGTATGTTTACAGTGCATGGGTAACAATATTCTGATAAATAATCCACCATATAAACAGATTTTTAAAGAGGTAGTTTTGCCAAAATGAAATATATGTCATTATATAACACTCCTCTTTTTTTTGATGAACACAAAAGAAGATATTTGGGAAAATGTTGCAAACTGGTAACCACTAGTGCGTTCACACTGAAAACTCTAAAAATAATAAGTGCACTTTAAATACCTGGATCATGCACTCATTCAACCGGTAAAATGAAGTGTGGAATGATGGACACATCATGCACTCAACGCTGCAGCATTGATCACTTAGCGGAAGGGGCGGAGCTTTCGGGAACTCATATTGGAATGCTTTATTTATTTTGGATTTTGAAAGCAAAATTATCCTACGAGGGTGATTATAGCGCCTCCTGATGGTGAATGCACATATACTCTTGGCAGGTATTATTTGGTACTTTGGTTATTTATTTCACTAATTTGGCAACCGTCAAACGCCATCTGGAAAATGGTTTGAATTTCCGGAAAGTAAAAAAAAACCAAAAAACATTAGTATTCCATTTGGGACAACACTACATACATATACTATGCTGTTGAGTGCATGCGTGCATAAATGCATAGTGTGCCATTTGGGACACAGTTTAAGTCACAGGGAAAAGTAGCAGACAATAAAGTGCATGCAGTCTTTTCAACCGCGATGGTAAAAGTTGAAATACTCAGCTCTTTTGTGTTTTGTCCTTTTAATAAAATAACAATGTTACACATTAAATACACACAAAAATATACACATATTCAGCAAAAGTCAGGGTATTATAGATATGAAGGTTTTATTTTAACAAGGTTATTCATTGATTCATTAATTTCTCTTCAGTGTAGTCCCTGCAGAGGTTGCCACAACAGCAGGAACCACCAACTATTCTGGCAAATGTTTTACACAGCAGATGCCCTTCCAGCCGCAACCCGGTACTAAGAACACCCATACATTAATTTAACAGTTATTAGATAACAAATTTTAAAAAAAATAGTCAACATGACCGCCTTGGTAGTTCTAGTGTTAATGGGAACATGAAAAGAACATTCTGAAAGCAACTAACATGTACCTTAAAGGAACACTTCACTTCATTTTATAACTCCCTCAAAGTTAAACAGATGAGTTTCACCATTATTTAATCTATTCAGCTGGTTTGGGACAAGCACTTTTAGCTTAGCTTAATCAATGATTGAGATTAGACAATTAACATTTCACTCAAAGATTTCAAAAAAAGTTGTAATAATTTTCCTATTCAAAACTTGACCCTTTAGTCCTTACATTAAGATGGATGAAAAATGAAAAACTGCTATTTTTTTAGGCTAACATGGCTATTGACTATACTCTTCCATTTTCCAGCATAATAATCAAGGGACTTTGCTGACGATATGTAAGAAATTATTATTATTATTATTATTATTATTATTATTATTATTATTATTAT
>CAIGQQ010000480.1:1054207-1073507 GCA_903798035.1 Danio albolineatus
TGTTATGAAGCGGACAGGAGACAGAGGTAAGTGCACGTAAAGTGGGTTTATTGTAAACAACAGAGGAGCACAATAGGGATTGCCAGGAGGATCGGTAACAGGATACTTGTATTCCTCCGTGGCAGGGGCGATGGAGCACAAGAGGATCACAGCACACACCAGATACAAGGACGACAGATGACAGGATACTCGGGAACAGGAGGACTCGGGATCAACAGGAGGACTCGGGATCAACAGGAGGACTAGGAGGAAGAGAATACAGACAGGGTAAGTTCAGAGATTCAATAAGCTGATTACGGTTTCGCCAGGGAATCATTCAGTGTCCACTTTCGCCGAAACGAGCCTGGACACTGAACGACCGGAGGGTGGTGAAGATATAGTGCTCGTGGAATGGGGAACAGCTGGGTGCTCATTAGAATGCAGGTGATGGTGATCGCTGTGATTGTGGGACGTGAGAGCCTGACCAATCCGTGACAATTGGTGCACAAAGTGCTATGCAAATGCTAATATCCACACATTTGTTTTGGCCAGAGGAGAACTGGTCCCCTCACTGAGAATGGTATATCCTAAGATTTGTTTTCCGTTTCCATCAGTTCGTGGAATTTGGGTTCTTGAAATACCACATCATTCAAGTGTTCAAAACTTTCTGATATATATGGCAGTTTCTTACACTGTAAAACCCAATAAGTTAAGGTAACTCAAACCATTTGAGAAAACCAATTGCAACAAACCATTTAAGTTCAAAAACTAATCCTAATAAGTACTGTGAACTTAATCCATTTTACTACAATCATTTACTTTAATGAAGTTGACTGTTGGGTTTTACAGTGTAATTTTTTTGTTTGTTTGCTTAATCATCTTGAAGGGTAATGGGAACATGGTTATACTGCCACCTTTGACTGCTCAGGTGAGGTCAGGTAAAAAATCTTGGGTTTCACGCAATCGATTTTTGTTGAGAACATGAAGGAATTAAGTTAACATAATTTTTTTACAAATTGAAGGTATATTTTAAGGTAAAATTAAGGTAAAAACTTTAAGGTTAATTAGGTTGCTTCAATAAAATCAGCATTGTGTTAAACTGAATTTTCTTCATGAACTGAACTTCAAATCAAACTGCTGAAACATCCTACTAGATTTAAGGTTATTGTCCATTTTATGCTGCTTTTACACAATACAGTGTGCTTTTTTTGTGTGTTTTTTATATTTATATTTTCTATATTAAAAAAAAAAAAAACTTGACTATTTATCAGATTCCCACCAGCCAATGGAAACAAGCCTCTTCTGAGAAATTCAGTCAATGCCTCCACACTGGAATTCTCTGAACTTTCCCTCCCTGGTGTTTTGCAGTCATATTTCTGCCATCATGCTCTTCCGCAACCATAGCCTTGCTGTGTCACGTGTCATTGATTTACTGTGAGCATTTAAAGAACATGGCGCCCATCGCAGGGTCAGTGTCCACTGCGGCATGGAGCCAAGGTGTAAATATGTCACATCACCGGCCCGACAGACTAAGTCACCGTCTGATAGGCTTAGAGGTGAAGCGATCCATTATTTTGAGCTGTCAATAATTTGCGTTAGGGAATTGGTCGAGGGATGATAGCTCTGAGGGGAGGGGGGTTTTGGAGCTGGTTTGATTTCCTCCAGGGCAAGGTTGCAAAGGCAGCACACAATTCAGGCAAAGCACAAAATCTTGATTTAAGACGACCAGTCAATGTGGATCCAAGGCTCAGAAGGAGCGGTCTGAATCATTACTTGGCAGGATGGCAAACGATTTGCTGCAGTCTCTCCTCTTTTCCACACGAATCTGCCCATTTTTTTTCATTTCTCTTCATCACTAAGAAAATCGAAAAAAAAAAAAATCTTGAATATATAATTCAAATACATATTTATACAGAACTTGTTTGTGCTTTTAATGCAATCCATCCATAAAAATATCATTGCCCTGTTATTGAGAAACACAGAATTATGGGTTGTGTTCACTAAGAATGAAATCAATGGAATGAATATGAATCTAAATCTTGGAGTTTGCATGTTCTCCCCCATGTTTGAGTGGGTTTCCAGCGCTCCTGTCCAAAGACATGCAGTACAGGTAAATTGAATAAGCTAAATTGGCCATAGTGTATGTCAGTGTGTGTGGAAGATGTGTGCAATGACTATACTGTATACATCAATTTGCTTTCAAGAGTTCACACTTAGCTAATGATTGATTATAAAGCTTGTTTGGCTTGCTGTCCCGGGAGAGAGCCCTGAGCTCATAAGATCCTCGAGCCCGGGGCTCCCTCCCGTTTGCAAGGCAAGAGGAAAGTTTGAGCTCAGGTAGATCTCGAAAACTCTTAATGCAGTAGTAGCTTATGAACAGATAGTGATTGCTATGAAGAGATACAGTAACTACTTACTAGGAGCATGTCTATGGTGCCGATTTGGATTAGTCAATTAACTTAAGTTGCATGTTTTTGGCTGGTGGGAGAAAACCGGGGGGTGGAAGGGGGGATTCTTCAAAATGAAGATGGCTGTGATATGGAACTAAGGGTATTTATAGTGGCTTAGGAATTTGCCAATTTACAGGTGCTGTGTAATATCATTGCATCATTTTCGATAATTTTGAGATGTTTTTTTTATTGTGAGATGCTTGGTCTAATCCAATTCAATGATCTATGCTAAGCTAAAACTGCTCCTGCGGAGATCTTCTGAGATTGACTGAATGGATTCAAAAATGGTAAAACTCAACTGTTAAACTCTAGGGGACTTGTAAAATGAGTCTTTTTTTTTTGGTAACACTTTAAATGGTCCATTTGAGTATAAGTAGACTGTCTACCTAATATCTGTTGATACTGAGATTCAACAGACATTTAACTGACTATACTAAACTTTGCATGTGCATGTCAACTTTCACTACCCCTACCCCTAACCCCAACCCTTACCCCAACCTAACAGTCTACTTATAATATAATGAAAATTAGTTGCAATGTAACTTAAATTCAACAAACGGACCATCAAAATAAAGTGTGACTTTTTTTGTTGTTGTTGTTCGAGTGGGTACTAATACATAAATAGTAGTTTATTTTATTATATTTTTTTCTCAATCACAGTGAGCTCAGTAAATTGGCCATTTCTTTCAGACTAAGTTTTGTGTGTGTAGTTTCGTGATTTTATGACATTTAAGGCTGATTTACACCTCTGTGTCAAGCGCATGTGTATGCTCCGGCACAGCCTGCACGTAGTCACATAGCCCTCGCTGCAGTAAATTTTTACTACACGTTGCAACGATGTGTATTGCAAGCTCTGTGATTGGTCGGCTTGGAGGCACTGATGAGTGTGGGCGGGGGTGAGAGCTGTGCGAGCCCGAATAAGAGAGTATTTACAGTACAAGTGTGGAGTCATCGTGAAGGAGATCTACATGTAGATAGAAACTGTTGATTTCTGTTTACCATATGATTAAAGTTGTTGCATATCCGCTGGTTCCTGCCTCAAAATGAGAGAGCCACTTGTACATTAAGGTAGCGTTCAGAAAAAACAAAACACCAGCGAAGAAACATGACACAGAGGAACATAAAAACCTATCGCCAACTAGTGTGTCGGAGTGTTATTGCAGAGCAGCACAAACAGCATGCAGAAGTATAAATGCACAGCTACACGGGTCTCGCCAATCACTTGATGCAGAAGTATATACCAGGCTTTAGTATACTATGTTTGAAGATCGACTGAACTCAGCTGAATTAGTAACCCTAACTTCATAAATTCCCAATGTTTGATATCTGCCTTGCATCAGGAAGCTTGCACTCAGGATTCTTTGCTGAGGCTGTGGATTAAATGTTATCTTGCTGTAAATAATGTTCATTTTTTTGCACAGACATCTTAAATGTTCTCCTGAAAAATGAAATAAATACACCCACATGCATTTAGAAGGCCCGAAGGTGAGTAAATGATGTTGTTTTGCAGAAAATAGCCAATCAACAGTTTGATAAGTTCCAAAACATGAATCAATATCGTGGACACTTTCATGTTTTTTTTGTGTGAGGCTGCTCAAAACCCTGTTGCATAAAAGAAAAGAGGTTAAACTCTCTCAGCTCTGTTATGTCATCCTGCCACAGCAACAATTTTCTTAATGACATTGATTTCGCCAACTCGCATTTCAAAGCTAAAATTACAAAACAAATTGCCTCCGCCAAGAGGGGCTTGATGTTTCTGGAATAGGACTATTTGTCTTATTAAGGTCTGGCCAGTGAACAACTCTTTTTAATCAAATGAGCACAGCTGCACTGAATTGTACGGAGCTGCGTGAAAGCTGAAAAGGAAAAGAAACCTCAAAATAGCATGACGCTTTTACATTAAGAGTCAACAGGATGCAATGCTAAAAAGATCAGTGTGAGAAGCCTCGCCTAGTGATTGCTCTGTAAACATACTATATATGTGACAGGCATGATTTGGAAAGAATAGAGAGCGTTTCATATTTTCTTGTCTTTCAAAACACGTAGTTTGACAGCTCAGCGTGATCTCCAAGCTTATACAAGCCTGGAGGAATAGTCATTGAAACAGCTCTCATTAGCATCACACATCAACCCTCACTGGTGGCAAACTCAACTAACTAACTGCAAAGCTTGTTCCTGCATGTTGTCGATCAGATCAACTGAACGAATGACTTATAGTAGATGAGATGAGATAAGTTTACGTGGCTGTCAAGAATAAATTCATCAGGTTGACGAATTGGTAGTAGCATTTGGAAATACTGGCTGCATCTGAAAGCTGCTGACTTCGAAGGCATCAAGGCACATTCAAATCCAAATTCTGCTTCATTTCCTGTCTCATGATGTACCTTCTTCTGATCCAGTTTCAAAAGCAGCATATATCCTTTGCTGCCATCAATATCCCACAAACCTGCACTTTCCATTTCTAAAAGTTGGGTTAAAAATAAAGATGGCATTTCAAAATGCCACTTGGTTGGTGGTCCACAGTGTATTTTTAAGGCTTGGTTGTGTTTATAAG
The DNA here is from genome assembly GCA_903798035.1 of Danio albolineatus. Lineage (NCBI taxonomy): Eukaryota > Metazoa > Chordata > Actinopteri > Cypriniformes > Danionidae > Danio > Danio albolineatus. Next base: position 1,059,191 of record CAIGQQ010000480.1, read on the forward strand.
ACGCAGAGCAATGTGTGCTCAAGCTTCACTTGTAGAAAATCACATTATTTTTTCATATATCTTACGTTGATTATATACAGATACTCAGCTAACATGAAAACGACTGTCATATTTCCTAGTTCCTCCGAAAGCCTGCCTACAAGAGGCTCTGATTAGTCAGCTAACATAATGGCATAATGGCAGCAACACGTTTTGCCTCTGCTGTAAATCCTGTCAGTCATTGTAACCGTGACCTTTCTCAAATGCTAACTTTATCATTTCTTATAATTCTCTGGAACATAATTAAATTAAACTGTAAGCACTTCTCTCTTTGTGTCATGTCCTTTGGAAGCATTTGGACGGCATTTTAGCTTTCTCTGCTATAACATTCCAGCACCTCTGGCCACGCCCCTTCCTGGGGTGTGCTTGTAACCTGAAGGGTTTATGTCATCATCAACCCAGATGTATTTTTTGTAGTCCCCAAATTAATTTGCAGTAGGCTTTGCTAAGCTAACTCTGTAAAAGCCAATGTCCCCCTTTGCATTGACCTTTGAGCGTCCTACATGCAGAGATGTTGTTAATGTTCACACAGCTACATTACACATCAACTAAAGTTTAAAATATGATATTGTAGCGGACCACCCCTTTAATGGATGTTTGTGACCAAAATGTTCCACTTAAATTGGCATTTCAAGTGAGAAGTTAGTATTGTACTAAGAAAATATTCCCTTAATTTTTTTAAGGTAGTTTTTAATACTCCCATATTGCATTTGAACGCCGTGTTCATTCATTTATTTTCTTTTCGACTTAGTCTCTTTATTAATCTAGGGTCACCACAGCGGAATAAATTTGAACCATTGGTACCATTTTGACAGTGGAAACCCTAGCCTGACAAAGGTGACCTTTACCAACCTGTACTGTACCGTACTGTACCTCTCAGTGGGGTCACACTTTATTTTGATGGTCCGTTTTTTTTTTATTTAAGTTACATTGCAACTAATTCTCGTTAGATTACAAGTAGACTGTTAGGTTGTGGTTGGGGTTAGGGTTGGGGTTAGGGGTAGGGTTAGTGTAAGTTGACATGTACTTGCAAAGTTTCTTATAGTCAGTTAAATGTCTGTTGAATGTCAGTATCAACAGATATTACAGTAAGTAGACAGTCTACTAATACCCAAATGGACCATAAATGAAATAAAGTGTTACCCTCAGTGGAAACAGGCCATAATTGGATTTTCATTGTAAATCTTCAATAATTTGTATGCTACAGTACACTCTCAAAATCAGTTTTTGATTTTTTTTTACGTAATCCTGTGCAGAAATATCAAATAGAGAGTCAGCAGACTCTGGCCTGCATATAGTCAACAACCCGTCTTTTGGGGACCATCAAAATAAAACTACCATTTTTGTTAAAAATAACAAAACAGAGCACAATTAAAAACAAGTTTCCTGTTTTCCCTTTTGCTGACAGTCTCATGTGTCATTGACCCATTGAAATCTGAAAACAGTTGGGAAGCACAGCTCGTTATCTCATCATCATTGCAGGAGATAAGTTATGGTTCCTCCAGGATGCTGAAGCCATTCTCACACCACCCATAACAAAAGGTAGAAATTCATTTAAAAATAGAGGTTAGCTTGTTGTGTCGTCCCGCAGAGTCTGGTATTGCACTGTAATCTCTTTAATCCTTCTTTATGAGTTCCCTATGAAAGAACTACCTCCTTCGCTCAGCATGAAATCATCGTACAATACCAATTCCCCACACCTTGTCATTTCTCTTCTTGATGTTTATGGGTCTCCGACTGCAAATGCTGCATCCAAAACAAGCTAATCTTGCAGCGATCCCTCCCTCCCTGCCTGCCTTCCCACCAAGCAGAGCACTTCATTTAGCTGGATATTCCATCGCGGCTTATCCAATGTCAATAGTTACATCAGGGCAATAACTAGATGACATAGAGAAAAGCTGCAGGGAGAAAATAAGCGAGTGAACAAGTGCGTGTGTGAATAAAAAACTACTCTCCCTAGTAGTAATGCCTTTAAGTAATTTATGCTCTCGTTCGGCGGCACAGAAGAGGTTGATGGGATTACTTGGGAGATTGCAGTGGATTAACACTTACTGAAGAAAGTCTGATGGGAGGCAGACAAACACCTGGCCCTCACATACATCTCATCCAGATGAAACTAGAAGCATTCATTACCATGGAGATGCTCGTAAAAAGCTGAAGATGTTGCACTAAGTCTCTCAATGGAACTGTTGAGAATTTGTCTTCATTACATAAGTAGTCTTTGGTTAAGTCAATGTGAGGAGTTGTAAAGTGCTTGGAAAACAAGTTATCGACTGAAAAAGAAATGAAATGAGGGAATAAGTCTTAATTTAGTCGAAGATACCCAATAAACACAAAGCAAATACAGATTCTGAGCCAGCATCCAGCAAGAAGGAACGCATATCACAGTTATTTACGCATAGCCATGTTTACATGAACAGTTTTTGTTCATTCATTCATTTTCTTTTCGGCTTTGTCCCTTTATTAATCTGGGGTTGCCACAGTGGAATGAACCGCCAATTTATCCAGCATATGTTTTACGCAGCGGATGCCCTTCCATCTCTGGGATACACTCTCATTCACACACATACACTATGAACAGTTTTAGCTTACCCAATTCACCTGTATGGCATGTCTTTGGACGTGGAGGAAAGCCACGCGATCACAGGGAGAATATGCAAACTCCACACAGAAATGCCAACTGACCCAGCTGAGGCTCAAACCAGCGACCTTCTTGCTGTGAGGCAGCAGTGCAACCCACTGCGTCATTGCGTCACCAACAGTTTTTGTCTCATCCCTTTATTAAGATTTTCACGTTAATGTTTACTTTCACCGTCTCATTTAGGAAAACTCCTGAGGTAAATAAATGTTATCTCTGAACTTTAATAATAAATCTATACAAAATGCTGCGCTTCCCACCTCCAGTCGCAATGACTTCTGGGATTTCTAGAGCAAGTTTGGTGCTCAAGTCTGCATCGGTGCGTCCTCGATATCAAGAGTCATCCGAGAACTTTCAGTATTGGAACTTGAGTATTGGAACTGAACTTTGGCAGATGATGATGATGTTACACGAGAAAACGAGGATGCAAGACCGCTGAAGAACACATATTGAGAAACAACCATAGTCATGAGTTCTACATTTTTTTTACTGTTTAATTTTACCTGACATTTAAATCTTTACCAATCTGAATCATTTGAGTTTTCCAACCATATTTCTTTCTAAAAGATGATGGATCCCCATTATCCCTCCAGTTTTTAATAATGAGTTTTTAATTATTGATGGTTCTGAAACATCTTTTCCACAACCACAGGGTGTGGATAAGGGAGCTAATGATATTTATTTGAAAATTTCTAAAAGCATTTAGAGTGTTGGTTTATTATTATTATTATTTTTTTTGTTTAAAGATATAATTTGCTCAAAATTACAACTTAAATTTTCTCACCCGCACATCCCTCTATACCTCTATAACTTTCATCAGTCAGAAAATATAAATAGTCTAACTTGCATCTTTTCAAGCCACATTTATAGAGCAGCTTCCTGAACACTAAATAATGATGAAAACCTTTTGGGAGAAACGACAGAATTGATTTTGATTGAGTACATTGATGGAACTGCATAAAGCAGCAGAAATTGTCATAAATGTAATTAACAGCATTGTTGTCTGTCTGTATGAAAGTGAATGTAAACTGTCATCACTCGCTCCCACTTTTGCAGTCTGAGTGTCTTCATGTGGCAGGTGTTGCAGTCAAACAAACACGTTCGCCTTCCACATGTGTCACATCCTGTCATTGACAGGCACAAAACTGCTCCTCCAACCCGAGCCGCCAGGCTTTTTTTAACTCTGATTTCATTTGTCTTGGTCTAATTCACTATTGACACAAAACATACAGCTCTCATTAGATTCTTTATGAACATTTTCACCGCTAAAGTGGGAAGTCAAAAACAAATGGCAGATGGTTCAATCATACTAATGGGAAAAGATCACAAAGTTTCATGGCTTGGAGGTTGAATAAGATATAAATTTAAATTGCTTTTTGTGGTGCGTTTGCTTTGTTGGAATAATGGTATCTATTTTTTACATGTAAAAAGGTCTACTGCAGAGTAAAGATTGTGTGATGGACATGTCTTTACAGTAAGTGCCCATTTTATGCTGTTTTAAAAGTGATTTTTTTAGTTGTAGGAAAGTAGAAGTCTCCTACTTTAAAACAGGTTTACATTGATTCGAGATTAAAAAAACACAATTTTTCTTTGTAATTATCATAACTTTTTGTGAGAGCTTTGCTCAGTTTGGTCATATGACACAGTCTGTTGTCATACCACTAATGATAGATTAACATATGAATATATACTGAATATATTTATATATATATTCAGTATACATTTGTAAGTGTTTGTGGGTCAGCATAAGTTGTTTGCGGCAGCCAATAAAAAACATAGGCTGCCATTATGCAGTATGTTATGAATCTATGTACTTTTGTTTAACTGGAACTTCTAACTTCTAACTATAGCTAATTGTTTTTAAGGAGAAAATATTGTTGTCAACCAAAAAAATAAAAATAAAATAATAATAATAATAATCTTTGAAACTTTGCAGAAAAACAGCTAGTTTAAACATTCTGTGTTTAATATTTGAAAAAAAAAATATAGCCCTTTAAGTATAATCATAATTTAACAACATCTTAAAGAAAGGCGTAATCTTGGCATATGAAAAAAATAAACATGACGTGACCCCTCAAATCATCCAGTTAATTCCACAGGCCAGAGTCTCACACACATTTCATTTTCTACTCTTTTTTTTTTTTATATAGCAAAAAATATATGTAAATGTAATTTCAAAAAATAAAAATAAATAATGAAAACCTATCCATTTAGATGAAAGTAACAAACTGCAAGCTTAAAGGCTGGTTTATGCGTTGAACGATTGCCATGACCCACGGTGCATGCCTTGCACGTAGCTATGCATTTATACTTCTGCATGCTGTTTTTGTTGCTCTGCAATAACACTTCCAAAACACTAGCTGGCAGTAGGTTTAAATCGAGGTTCTTCGCTGGTGTTTTGTTTTTTTCTGAACGCTACCTTACTGTACAAGTAGCTCAAGTTTATTCAGAGGCAGGAAATGGTGGACAACTTTAAGGTGAACACAAAACAAACGTTCCATCTGTAGCTCCTTCATGGGACTAGACACTTGAAATTCTCGCTCCATCTGGCTCACGGCTCTCAGCATTGTCAACACTCGTCACAGCTACCAAGCAGACCAATCACAGAGCTTGTGGGTCAAACTTTATTTTAATGGTCCGTTTGTTGAGTTTAAGTTACATTGCAACTAATTCTCATTAGATTATGAGTAGAATGTTAGGTTGGGGTTAGGGTTGGGGTTAGGGGTAGGGTTAGTGTAAGTTGACATGCACTTGCAAAGTTTCTTATAGTCAGTTAAATGTCTGTTGAATGTCAGTATCAACAGACATTAAGTAGACAATCTACTAATACTCAAATGGACCATCGAAACAAAGTGTTACCAGCTTGTGCTTTTTTTGAGAGGTGCGCGTCAGCATCAGTGTCAGCCACGCAAAGGCTGCACCAGACCATATGCGTGCACTTGGTGCAAAAGTATAAATCAGACTATACTGTAGGTGTTTATTTTATCTTAATGAGAAATTTGTCACTGTCTTATAGCTATCTTTAAAACGAACAATACTGAAACTAACATCTAAAATTATATTTTGAATGGACTTTAAGCATCAAAATAGACATGAGTAATTCCATGTAAGCAAATGAAGTGCTCAAGAATTCAATGTTAAGCTGGCTGTCAAGTCCCCACAGCCCAAGCACAACCCCAAACTAAAAAGCATTTTTCTCTATTGACAGTCATTCAAAGCTTGTCATGTACTCTGCCTAAACACAATTTTGTGCAAACAACAAATATTATACAACCGCCCCTGAGATGAATGCAAATGCTACAGTAACTGATAGCTTTCTTCAACACTATATTCACGAAGCATGATTTCATTACGAACTAAAACCGCATGCAATTCTCTCTATAAGGTACCAGTTGTCAATTTATTCATTGTTATATTGAATTTTCCTTCACGTAGAAACAGGGTGTCTAGCTCATTGTTATTCATATCCAACAGAGAGATGATAAAAGCTCCGTGCATAATATTAGTTATGAAGAACATTTCCCTCTAAACGTATTAATTTCCTGCATCTCCGCCAAGTGTTTGTGCTGTCCATCTTAAAAGCTGAAAACGGCTTGTTACTTGTGCTCAAGGGGGCCTCGATTTCAAATCAGATCAGCACCTCTTGCCCTAGACTCTTGTGTATTTAATGCCAGGTCACAGCAGGGTAGGCTGGGTAAACCTGGAGGTGGAGAAATCAACTCCTGCCTTCAGCCGAGAGCAGGTATTTGTTCTCCGTCACTAGACATCAAAGTTCAGGCTGACTCCCACTAGCGAGAAAGGCAGGGGGGATTAGGTCGGAGAAAAGACTATAGTTTGGTCGAGCGGCATTATGGGAGCATGGATCAGTGACTCGGGTAATGGACATAATCAGAGGGGGTTTAGGTTCAAATCAGCAGGTGTGGCTGACTGCTCATCTCTATTTATTTCCAGAGGGCCATCTGCTTTTCCACACACCTGGACTGAGATATGAGAGAAAAAAAAACACTTTCAATAAATGACTGATCAGAATTTAGATAACTGCTGTAATGCCCATTACATGTATTCCTTATAAATCTTTCACTGAGTGAATCTACAATATGAATATACTGCCGTAACATTGTCGCAGAGTAAAGTCTGGCTTGAAAAACTGTTTATGTAATTGTTTTGTTTGCTGATCTCTGTAATATTGGACTTTATAAGAGTTCAGTTCATGAATTGTCGGATCCTTTCAAGCAACCCTGCAAAAACAACTCAAATACTCAATGATCTCTGTATTCTGTCCAATAAATTCATTCATTAATTCATTCATTCATTCATTTTCTTTTTGGCTTAGTACCTTTATTAATCAGGGGTAGCCACAGTGGAATGAACTGCCAACTTATCCAGCATATATGTTTTAAGCAGTGGATGCCCTTCTAGCCGCAACCCATCACTGGGAAACATCCATACATACTCATTCACACACACACTCATTCACTATGGATTTTAGCATACTCAATTCACCTATACCACGTCTTTGGACTTGTGCGGAAAACCGAAGCACCCGGAGGAAAACCCACGTGAACAAGGGGAGGACAGGCAAACCTTCTTGCTGTGAGGCGATAGCACTACCCACTGCGCCCCTGTGTTGGCCTGTCCAATAAATATAAATCTTTATATCTAAATGCTGACATCCTCTATATACAGTAGGCCAATAATTGTGACTCTGGATCACAAAAGATGTCAATTTTTGGCAGCTAAGATTTATAAGCTATCTGAAAGCTGAATAAATAAGCTTTCCGTTGATGTAAGATTTGATACAACTGATTGAAAATCAGGATTCTGAAGGTTAAAAAAATCTAAATACTGAGAAATAACCATTCTAAAAGAAGTTTTTAGCAATACAAATGGCTAATCAAAAATCAAGTTTTGGTTTATTTATGGAATGGATTTTACAAAATGTCCTCATGGAACATCTTTACTCAATATCATAATGATTTTTGGCATGAAAGAAAAATAAATTACTTTGACCCGTTCAATATTAATTCATTCATTTTCTTTTCGGCTTAGTCCCTTTATTAATCCGGGGTCGCCACAGCGGAATGAACCGCCAACTTATCCAGCATTTGTTTCACGCTGTGGATGCCCTTCCAGCCACAACCCATCTCTGGGAAACACCTCCATACAGTCTCATTCACACACATACATCACAGACAATTTAGCTTACCCAGTTCACCTGTACCGCATGTGGGGGAAACCGGAGCACCCGGAGAAAACCCACGCAACCACGGGGAGAACATGCAAACTCCACACAGAAATGCCAACTGACCCAGCCGGGGATCGAACCAGCAACCTTCTTGCTGTGAGGCGAACGTGCTACCCACTAGGCCACCGTGGCGCCCCCTGTTCAATATATAATAGGCTATTCTCAAAAAAATATATACCAATGCATTTTAAGACAGTTTAAGGTTTTTTAGTCACAAATACAAATGTTAATATTATTTTTATCTAAGACTGATTACAGAATCCGTGGAACATTTTAGGGCAAAAAATTCTTTACAAAGTCATTTAAAAGAATATAATTTTGAATCACAAATCTGATGTTGAATTACATGTAACTATGCCACAGCCATATCACCCTGCAGCCCAAGACCGGTTACTCACTTAAGCTAAGCAGGGCTGAGCCTGGTCAGTACCTTGTTAGTTAGTCCAGCAGGGGGTGCTCAACGTGCAAGTCCTAATGCCCCAGTAAAGTGAAGAGGACAATATATTGTCAGTGGGCACCGTCTTACGAATGAGACATTAAACCAAGGTCCTGACTCCATGTGGTCATTAAAAATCCCATGGCACTTCTCGTAAAGGGTAAGGGGTGTAACCCCTGGCCAATTACCCTCCATCGGGCCTTACTGATCAAGGACACTCATTCATCCCCATCCACTGAATCGACTATATCACTGTCTGTCCACTTCACGTATAGCTGATGTGTGGTGAGCACACTGGTGCTGTTGTCCTGTGGCTGCTGTCACATCATCCAAGTAGATGCTGCACACTGGTGGTGGTGTGGAGAGACCCCCCTTATGATTGCGAAGCGATTTGGGTGTATGGCTATACACGATAAATGAGCCATATAAATACTAATTACATTACAACATTACAAAAAAATTAGGGCTGTCAAAAAATTAATCGTGATTAATCACATCCAAAATAAAAGTTTAACATAATATTTGTGTGTGTACTGTGTATATTTTATTATGAATATATAAATACACACATGAATATACTTGATAAAATGTTGGTTTGTATTTAGATATATAAAAAATATATGTGTATGATACAAATTTTACATTTGAATATGATGTAACTACTTTGATGTAACTTTTTTACATATAGTTTTGGCTTCTATGAATGTGTTTATCACATATAAACAATAAATATATATAACACACACACATATTATGTCAAAACAAACTTTTATTTTGGATGTGATTAATCACGATTAATTCTTGGACAGCCCTAAAAAAATATATCTAAACAAAAACTATGTATTGGCTGATGCTAATATAATTGGTGTCCTTCAATAGTACTATGCTCAAACTAAAATTGACTCAATACTACTGTCTAGCCATATCACCTGTAATACAAACAGTATTGCCTGTTTTCCGAATGGAGCTTTATCTTTGGTCAGTGTACAATGTGTAAACCTTTATTTAATATCAAAACAAATGACATTTAAAACTTGCAGAAGTGTCTGCTATTAACTTCAGTTCTTCAAAGAAAGAAAAAAAATCAATGCTGCACAATCATATTTAATTTCCACAGCTACACTTTCACATTTTCACATTGATTTGTTCGATGGCTCTCAGTTTTACGGTTTAATGTGTGGCTGGCTCACTAACGAAATGGCATGGATATAATGGCTTTTATTTTAGAATAGCCTACTATTGACCGACTTAAAGCACATCTTTCTTGGATAGAAAAAGTGGGAGAATGGGAAAAAATTTATACATTTAAGTTCCACATAACCCTAACCCCCAGTCATCAGACTGGTCCCAGCAGAGAAGCACAAACCACAATGTCTTTGAGTACAGATAAAACACAATAAGCAGAGCGGGGAGAGACAAAAACAACTTTGAGCGATAGATCGGTACACTGCACACAGAGATAGGACAAGATTGAGAGCGCTGAAAAATATTCCAGGCCAGCGAGGTTCCAGAGTTACAAGAGAGATACTCTCGCTAATTCAACCACACAATAAATCAAGACCTCCCGAGACCACACCGCAACCTCAAAGAAACTCACGGCGGACAGCATTTCTCAGTTTCCAGCAACATTAGTATTGCTGGAAAGGCCTGCGCTGGATGTGCAAAATTGATGAGCGAGCTTTGCCTTGGCAGAGCCGTCTCAAAGGTAGTCATTACCTGGCACGCAAAACCACTAGCAATTTTGACATTTTGTTCAAATGTGTAAATTAGCAGCCAAATTCTTGATTCCACGCTTTGAAGAGAAATCGCTAATCCATACAGGCCTGCGGGCCATTTGGGTTTGAAGAGTTCTGAGGGATTTTATTCGACTAAACTTTTAACTTGTCCTTGAGGCAGACTGCTACAGACACAAAGATGGCCAGACGGACGGCATGGCGCGCACTTCAAACGTGCCATTTTCCAGGTACAGAATCCTGGATCTTCCACTATATTTGACAGCCCGAATTGGGATTAGAGTGGGTTTTGTCAAATTAGAGCTCCAGCTCACCTTTTGAGCAATATTTCTGTTTTACGGTTACCCTGTCGCTCTCGCTTTCTTCGCAGCCAAGACTCCCATTAGCGCCCAATGTGCTAAACAGAGGCACATTAACACACCTGTCATAGACAAACACGCATGCTTTTTGTCACTACAAAGGGTCCTTGCTGGAGGATGGCAGGATGAAAAGAATGGGGGAGAGAGGAGGAGGAGGAGTGAAAGAGAGACGTTGGTGACAAAGCTGTATAATGAATGGGAGGAGAGACAGCAGGGCCTGACAGGAGATCAGCTGGATCCTTATTTAAATACCATTTTTATTCATATTACGGAGCTTTACTTGCCGCGGCAACCCTTCATATTCGTTAATTTGAAGGGTGACACAGTCTAGACTGGTGTGGAAAGTGCAGCCGTGGTCGGATCAAATGTCAGATGGAGTCTAATGAGAGAAAACAGGCTAATAAATAAACATAAACCCTGGGTGGATTTTTCAGAGGCTCATCTATTATTTACTGCTTAAAAGTCATTACCCATACAGAACGAACAGGCGTTTGCTGGTTTAAATAATGGTTCAAAGGTGGGCTTGAGTTTGGTTTTTGGTTCAGTAAAAAACAAAAGTGTGTTCAAGTTATGAAATCCAGGATTTGGAATGCAAGTCTGTGGGCAATCAGGAATTATTAGTGATGGCTACACTGACCATAAGAAAAAAGCTACATTTAAAGGGCACATATTTTGCCCCTATTTCAAGATTTAATATGAATTTTTTGTGTCTCCAGAATGTGTCTGTAAAGTTTCAGCTCAAAAAAACCCTCAGATTATTTATTATGCCTTTTTAAATCTGGGAAATTTGAGCTGTTAGGACATTGTAGCTGTTTTTGTTGCCTGTGCCTTTAATGCAAATAAGCTGGTTCTCCCCACCCATCGTCCCCATGTGCACGTCAGAGCCATAGAGATGGCTTTGTCTATATAGACGAATTACCATGTTTGTAAACATTCAAGATGTGTGCGCAGGGCGGTGGGAGAAAAAACCGGGAGCGCAAGCATTTATAGCTAGGGAATGACATACGATGCGGTTCAGAGTTTGTTGTTGTCTTAGAAATAAGTTATATTGATTACACATTATACATATTATTTACATAATGCCTTCAGCTTATTATAACAGCTTGTCACCCAGTGATAAGTACAGTTATTCCACAAAAACAAATTTACGTTAAAGTGAGCAGCGTTCGTTTGACTGGTCCATTTAGCAGCACCCTCCCAATGGATATTGGATAAGACGAAATGGCCAAACATCCAACCCGAAATATACAACTATCTCATTAAAACTCCAAGTGATTTTACAAGAGAGAAGTTAAAGGCCTACAAGTCTTTGGATGCCTACGATTTTGTTCTATGTGGTCATAAGCAAGAAATAATTCTCCATGATTACCAGATTCAAAACTATGTAGTGCCAAAAACCGAGGTTCTGCCTAGCCAAAGACAAGGAAAGAAGACAGAGCTGTACAAGGCCTGGGTAATCATTAACAAGCAAAACAACTGCATTCTGACAGCGAAATGCACCTGTATGGCAGGGTATGTGAACTTACAGTTTTATGTTTCATTATTAGCATTCAGTGTCTGCAGTTTAATGAACCATATTTAACTGTTTTTGCTGAAATCAATGCTGCAATCAAAAACAAGTAATGTGTATGATTCAGCATATCGTGAACTTAGCTGATATGAAATGAGAACTGCAGATTCAAGCATTTTAATTAGGTCGTCACTCCATTCAGCTCCCTTTTACCCAAAGACATCTGCGGTTGACATTAAAAGCAGTGTGGTGTACGGTACAAGTTAAGTTTTCTTACAGCACAGTGACAGTCAGACAAGAATGAATCAGATTTCCCTTACTACTGTAAAAAACTTTCCTAAGCTTTTCTGCAACGTTGAGTCACACACAGTGTCATTATAAAGTTTGTGCACATGCAAGCACATACAGATAAACACGTTTAGCTTTGCAATGTTTTTGCATGACAAAGGTGACCAGATACACGTTAATATACTAGGGACCTCCATTTGTGTCGTTATGTTCATGTACAAAATAAACCTGATTTAAGTCCATGAACCAGGATTGAATCGTCTTTTTTTATAATTGTACTGACACTATGCGGCTGTGTTTACCATTTTAAAACTAGCTTACTCAATAAAGCTAAATCTGAGTTTAGCCAAAACGTGCCTTTATTTGACAAATGATTTATTCTGAGTTAAAGTGCTTTTTGCAGGGCTGTGATTTGACCAGACTAAAGGTCACAGTCCCGCTTGTGTCTTCAGAGAAGTGTTGAAGTGGCCAGTGTTGTTATTAAGAGCTTTTAGCAGCTCTGTGGCCACTGTCTCACACACACACACACACACATATACATACAGTCAGCAGGTCACACACTCACACACCCCGGGACGACATGCCAAACTCCAGCTTTGGAAATGACTTGAGGGGCTTCTGTCAGCTCCCAACAGCAGAGGGAGAAAGCCAGAGGACATCCGCCAGAGGACATACGCCCCGTCTGAGAGCTATTTGATGTTATGCTGGATAGATTTTTTTTTCTTTGCCACCAGGGTTTCTGGAAGGAAAGAAATCGATTGGGCACTTCAGAGGAACTTCACCTGCCTGCTAACCCGTGACGGACCCTGGACTCCCGACCAGCTGAAATCAGAGGTGTCAGAGCACACAACAGCTTGATTTAACTATGGGAATCTCTGTGGAAAACGTGTCATACGGTAAAGATACCAAGACTATAAGACAGTACATTCTTACTGGGCAAAAATCAACTTTGCTGGACGCTAGCTGTTCTTCTGACCAGTGTATTCTTGACTGGGAGTCATTCAGTTGCCTCTTTGTTGACTTGTCACATGTTTATGCAAATTATGTATAATAATTTAATCATTCAAATTATTATAAATAATAATTAACAACATATACTATATATACAGTTGAAACTTGCCAAACCTGCCTAGTTAACCTAGTTAACCTAGATAAGCCTTTAAATGTCACTTTAAGCTGTATAGAAGTGTGTTGAAAAATATCCAGTAAAATATTGTTTACTGTCATCATGACAAAGATGAAATAAATCAGTTTGTTAGAAATGAGGTATTAAAACTATTATGTTTAGAAATGTTTAGAAAAATCTTCTCTCCCTTTTACAGAAATTAGGGAAAAATAAACAGGGGGGCTAATATTTCAGGGGGCTAATAATTCTGACGTCAACTTTATATACATATATACTTTTTACTAATTATGTCTCTTTTCTTTGCTATATTTGAGCACAAAATGACATTACTGAACATCAGAAAATGTTGTCCGTCTATTATAGTTTTTCTATTGAAATAATAAATTATTTTAAAGATATCAATTTCTTCAAAAAAAAGTTGTTGCTTTTAAATTCCACTTACTTTAGTAAGTTCTTTATTTGGATTAAATCCCAATGTGTTAAATCAAAAAAAAAAAAAAAAAAAAAGCATTCAAACTATTTAGACAATATACTTCAAAAACATTTATAAATATTTATTTCACAGGAAAATACGCTAAAAAGAATAATGTTGCTAGGCAACACAGGAACATATAAAAAAGTAGCAGATGCTGAAAATCATGTGGTCAAACTGACTGTCATGGCCATTTGAGGCAGAACTATTCAAGGTAGAAGGACTGTTTTGTGTGTTTTTTTATTATTTATTTATTTATTTATTTATTATTTTTTTTACAAAATAACAATGTTAGAATGAAATACAAGCACAGTTAGGAAAAGTAAGGGTACTTTAATTATATGGGTTTATTTTAACAGTTATTAAATTATTACATTTACAAATGACTCAAAATGACTGACTCATTTTTTTTTGTATTAAAACAATGGTTTAGAAATCCAAGGTTCATTAAAAATCCATTCCATTATATAT
>CAIGQQ010000480.1:1097645-1122429 GCA_903798035.1 Danio albolineatus
TAATAATAATAATAATAATAATAATAATAATAATAATAATAATAGAATAATTCTATAATAATATAGAATAATAAAGACATGTACACACTTATATTCAGGGTAAATATACACTTTTATCCAATGGTTAAAATATTTGGAGACATTTAATTTAAAACTTAACTTTAAAAAAAAAATTATAAACATTAGTCAATCCCAACCAAAATGAAAACAGACATCTTTTTGTTTGCAAACCTTTTCAATTGTTTTTGTATTTTAATTATAATTCATTATTACTTTATTTTGTTTTGTTTTTTGGTAATTGTCCTTTATAAATCACTATAAAGCATAATTTGTAAAATAAAGTGCATGTACAGGCTACATCAACTATTCCCAGCTATATAACATCTCCTCACTATTAAAAATATAATATGAGAGTGACACAACTGGCTCAAGTCACCACAGCTGCTCCCTCATGAAATCTACTGCTGATATTAACTGCCTACTGCCCCTTTAGCGCTAATTCACATCAATTACCTCCAAATAAGGTAGACGGCGAGTAGCAAAGAGTTTTAATCCACTGCGGAGAGCCTCCTGTGATCCAAGGACAGTTTTTAGTCAGAGACGCCCCCAATTACACAGCAGCTCATAGCTAACAGACAGTCAGCGCACTTATCAAACATGGCATCTCTGCGTGCTAAGCATATTCACTGATCCAGATTGACTCATTCTAATTCAGAAAACTCCCAGTCTGCTTGGCATAATTTGACATGACAGGGACAGGCAGAAGTTTTAGGCAGAAGCGGTATGGGTGGTTTTTTTTGGTTGTGTAATGTTTTGGGAATGCCTACTGTTTCAACTGTCAGCCACTCATTTACATAATTAGGATGGAAACCATGAGGGAAACATTACCATTTTTCAAACAAGCAGACCTGCATTAATCTTTTCTATTTGTTTATTTGATATGTTATGCAGCATTGGAACGTGAGAGCTTTACTGTGGTTTCTGGACAGACACTTCACAAATTTCTGATTTCTAAAGAAAAACCCTAGTTTAATAAATCAGTTTAATCAATCTTTTATTTCCATAAATTCTCAATTAAAGTGGAGTAACGGATCACAAATCTCATGGTCTATGGTCTCAGATCGCGTCTTTGATAGTTGATATTGTGTGATTGTCACTCGCGTGCACGAGCACCGATTTGCCTGTGATTTCAGGCATTTGTCAGCAATCAGGGCTAAAATTGGGGCTAAAATCATGCAGTCTGAACTTGGCATTAGTTATAAAATGGCATTTTAGAACAAAAACAATCCACGTCCACATTGCCCAGCCCTCCGTCTACACTATACCACTGAAAACGCACATCACATTACCACACACACACACACAAGCACTCTGTCATGTATTCTAGCATACAGTATGCGCACGTCTAAGCTCTAGGCAATCAGCGGGTGCTTTGAGCACAAAACCCCACAGAGCGGTGCACGTTGGACAGTTTATCAAGAACGTACCGCTGGATCACGTCTCAGTATAGTTGTTAAACGTGATAATTCATTAATCTTGTCTCTAACGACTCTTCAGTCCTTTAAATCTACCAGGAAACGTGTCACAGCGTCAGTAAACTGCTTCAATCTTTCGCTTTCACGCTTGTACTTAGTAATTTTAGCGAAATAGCAATACTGTTGGTTGGTTCCTGTTGGTTGTGCATCTTTTTTTACCAACCAAGTTTGTCGACGTCATTATAACGACACAGATAGCTCTGCCTATTCATGCCAGAGTCCCGAGGAAAAAGTCATTGAGATGGGATAATTTGTGTGGTTATTATGGGTAAAACAAAGACCATGCAGGTCAGGTAGTTGAAATGGTGAGTTACAAATAAATAATTCTTTATGAATTAATTAATTAATTAATCAAAAAAAAATCCTTCACCGCCGGCATTGATGATGATGCCATCGTCCACCGCAATATTTCACATTCGGCATCGTACCATGTCAAATTGGTCAACATCGCCTCAATCGTAGAGGAGACTAATTTAATTTGCTTTCCATTTATACAAAAATATTATTGCAAAAGACATTGGTTTTAACAAACATAACTTAGAACCTGTAATTTTAATAAAAATAAAAAATAAGCACTGAAAAAAATTCCTTGGATTTACTAGGTTGTTAAGTGGTTGTAAATTTATTTGGGCTGCATTTAAACAAACAAATTCAGTTGAACATTACTAAACTTAACTTGTTTGATTAAATTCAACCCATATAAATTGTTTGCAATAATTTTACAGGTATCATTTTTCTTCAGTAAGAAAGAACCAGCAGAAAAAAATAATGTAATTGCTGCAACATTCACCAGCGTCAAGTTCCATTAAATAGTGATTTTTTTCATCTTCACCAGAAACATCAGTTTATATCTGAACTATAAACAGTTCTCCCAGTACGTCTGTGTTATTTAATTGTTTGAAACTAACTGAAAAGGTGTGAAAACTGAAAACTTTCGATCAAACGCAGATTTGAATGCAGCACTTAGAGTGATTAATAAACATATGCAAATCATTATTACTTATCATTCATGTTGTGCGGGTTTGAATTGAAATGATAATCTTTTAATGTCTAATGTGTTGCGGACAAAAGTGAAGAGGGTTAGGGAGTCGCAGAAGAAAGTTAAAGTGAACAGCAAACGGGGGAGGAGGGCGGTTGAGGAGAGGGATCACTAAAAATTAAGGCACAAATTAAGCCCTGGGTAGTTCCCACCACAACATCATCATTTATTCATATTTTAGAGGGAAGCCAAAATGCTTTCATACACATGATTTGAGTCACATAGGGGACGATCTCTCTACAATTGTTATAAATGTTGGATTAATCTACGAGTTCAAAATACCAGAGGCAGTTGTCAACTGACTGATTTACTGATTGACCAACTTACTGATACTCACAACCATCATATGGCCCATAGCATTCATTTTAAGGATAAAATGCAGCCATACATAGCTCTGGCTACATAATTCGCAATCTCCAGAAATGTATATAGGGCTACGTTTTCAGAATAAGCTGTTCTGAGTCAATGGTCTATTTATAAGGACAGCTATTTGCTTAGTTTCTCTTAGTTTCTGCTGTTTTGAACAACTCATTTGAATAAATGATTTGAATTTTTAGTGTCATATTTACTCATAACAGGCACAAACACACAGTAAATCACTGCTTAAATGACCATTATCAGAAAAATCCCTAAAATATTGAGAATTTTTGTCAGTATTTTACACTCAACCATATAACAAGGTACACTAAAAATTATGATTGCTGTTTGTTTAAACTACTTATTCAAAATGGGCTGAAACAAGACAATTTTTCTTTTAATTTATTTTAAATTGATTTTAATTTAATTATTTTATGCCCAATCCACCTAAATTTGTAAAAACTAACAAGTTAACTTCATTCATTCACGATGCCTCAACAAAAATGAGTTGTGTGAAACCCAGCATTCTTTACGGTGTAAAAGATGCAAAAGTTTCAAAGACAACAGCACTATAAGGTTCGCCTTGAGTACAGACATCACACATCATGTCCTTAAGAGCCCCAGCAGCTTCCTGTTTATTGAAACAAAACTAAAAGCACAAATGGCAAACTGTGGTTTCCATAAAACAGCATATTAAGTGCAGGACTGTGTTGTGTTTGTCAAGGCCTCAGCATGTTTAAGAGTGTTCTTGAACAGAGACTCAGCGGGACTGCTGCGTCTTCCTCTCAGTGAGTGAACTCAAATGAAACAGCACAACTTTCAGCTCAGCAGGTTTAAGAAAGTCTAACTGAATAATGAATAACTGTCGTTCTGGAGGTGTCTTTGACATTTCAGTAATAACGCTTTACAGCAGGAGAAACACAGAAGAGGGCTCTTTGTGCTACGCTAACAAGGAGTGAATATTGCAGTAGGATTGCGAGTCTGGGTATTCATGTTTTATGCTTCACATCTCGGATTTTATATGTGGTTAAAATGTGATGAGTAGATATGACATGGAATTCATTCAGTTGTTGGAAAGTAAAATAAAATTAACAAATAAAATAAAATAAAATAAAATAAAATAAAATAAAACAAAACAAAACAAAACAAAACAAAACAAAACAAAATAAAATAAAATAAAATAAAATAAAATAAAATAAAATTCTGTCTTTATAATAATTTATGATCTGCAACATTTTTGTATCCTTCTGAAGAAACAAATGGAGGTCACTGTGTCTCTTGTAGAATAATATATTAGTCAGTTATAATGTGAAATGCTACATGCTATTAAAATAAAGTTTAAATAATAGGGTTTAAAAAAAGTACAAACAAAACTTTATATTATGTGTGCTCTAGTATAAGAATTTGCATGTTCAATTTGCGAACATTATTGCAAAAACTATTGTAATTATTGTATTCAATATTCAATAATTCCTAAAAAGAAACCATCCAAGTGGTCTTTAAATTGACTTAAATTATTTTTGTACTGGTGGGTCATTCCGCTGTGGTGACCCCAGATTAATAAAGAGACTAAGCCGAAAAGAAAATGAATGAATGAATGAATAATTTTGAGGCCTAGCTGTACCTGCTAGGTGTTTTAAAGCATACTTCTTATTAAAGCATTGACCCTGAAGGGACAGGAGAATACAATGTTTTATTAGAATGATAATTTTCAATACAGTCCAATGTTATATTTTAAAATGTAAACTGGATATTTTAATATTTCAGTGTAAAAGTTCATTAAATGATCATGCATGCACTTCTATAATCTACATACAGTAGGTATCATGAGATCATGCATTATTTTAGCTTTTAATTTTACTTAAGCTGATAAGTATTACGCAAATGACTAAAATAAAGTGTTAACATGCAATAGGTCTCACATTTTTTCCAAAAAAGCTCATAGATTATTGATTATACAATGCTGATTAAGTCACCTTTTGGGTGGAATTAAAAATGCTGTTTGTGTGTATGTGTGTGTGTGTGTGTGTGTGTGTGTGTGTGTGTGTGTGTGTGTGTGCGTGTGTGTCTCTCTTTAAATGCAAATGACTGCTGCTCCCACCCCTTTTCCAAGAGTAGGCCGGAGCCTTAACAGATTGTGCCTCAGTTACTCCTGCAACAACAAACTATTTTAAATTAAATGGTATATATTGAGACATGTACATTCCCTCAAGAAAGCTCATCATTATAAATGAGTTCAGAAACAGTGCTCACACTGCAAAAAAAATGTTTGTTTTGTTTTTCGTTTTAAGATAAGATTATTTTGATCACCCCATTGGCAGATTATTTTGCTAGTTTTAAGGAAAAGCTCACTTCGTTTTGGCATATTGCTTTTTCAAAACAAGACAATATTTTGTCTAGAAAATCCTTCTTGGTTCTTGATTCTTAGATATTTGGACTAAAAACAAGACAAAAATCTAAGTAAGAAAAGCATTTTTGCAATATACAGAGCAAAGACTCCCTATCTAGGCAAGTTACAGTCTTATTTCTAGTCAAAATAGTTGTATTGATCCTGTTTTAAGAATACAATATGCAAAATCAGGTTGCATAACGTTATTACGATTGTTTAAAGATTTAAGGCTTTATTTTAGCTGTAATAGTGTGTTTTAAATTTGCCACATCCACTTGTTCCTTAGTGACAAAATAAATTTTATTTCATTAAGCTTAAGTATTTTGAGAAGCAACAAGTTTTACAAATGTTGCATTGCAATTACTGTCAAGTCTTACATTGAATAAAAAATGGTGTGCAGTATGCATATGTGATTGATCCTCATGTAATTCGTATAATAATCTTGTTTTCAGTTTAAAAGCTTTGGCTCAGGTTAAGACGGTATATGATGGCAATTCTCAAATTAAGAGGAATTCCCCTGTTTACTATAACCTTCTATATGAAGCTGCTTTGACACAATTTACATTGTAAAAGCGCTATACAAATAAAAGTTAATTGAATTGAATTGAATAACTAAATTAAAACATTTTCACACAAAATAATATAATTAATTAAGAAGCTAGTTTAAAGGTAGACTGAATGCACTGCTTTGAATAAGTCTTACATAGTTTTCAGGCTATGTAAGTTTTACATAGTTAAGACATTTTTGCTCTTTACGTAAGCCAAGGTAAGTTTTCTTATCCCAATATGATACAGTATAAAACTGCACTGGTAGCTAATTTGGCTTGTTTCTCGTTTATGTCTTCTTAAATCATGCATTTATTTCTCATATTTAGACAGATATGTTTTGCTGTGTGATAACCAGTCATGTGATCAGCCAAGGACAAAAAAGGAGGAAGGAGGTTATTTTAAATAATAATTCTAAAAATATTAATAAATAATATTCTTTATGTAAGTATTTGTTAAAGGCAACACCATTTAAGTTTCATTTTTTGTTTCATCAGTTCAAATATTTAGCAGTTTAATAGTCACCTAAGTGATATTTAATAGGTTTATACTTTGTACCTCAGTGTTGGGACAGATCCACACACTGTTATATGGCACCACTAACTCTGTTAGTTCACTTGTGTCCACAGAATACAACTTTCCCTGTAATTTAGTGACTCTTAATTCCAACGTGATAAATAAACTACTAGCCAGTCGACAATCCAAAATAGTGTATCTTTAGTAAGAGTTTATCATTTTCACTTTCCCTTTTCTTTCAGCTTAGTCCCCGTTTTTAATAGCCTAGTTTTAAGTAAGTATAAAATATATTTATATAAGTATATGTTAGTCTGTTTTTTATTATTCCCGAGGTTTCCATAATCCTGGACCAGGTCGTATCCTGAGCAGCTGCTGTGGTGGTCATGGAGGAGTGGAGAGCATGAGACCAATCCCTGTAAGACGATCCTTGTGACAGACGAGTCCTCGCATTGTTCCTGAAAAGCCAGCCTGTTCACCAGCCGGTGACCCACCTGTGGTCTCTCCTGGATGGATGTCCTGCAGCTCTGCACAAGACGTCTGGTCATAGGAGAAATGGTCATGCCCAACTGAGCCTGGTTTCTCTCAAGGTTTTTTAATTCTTCACTTTCGCCAATTGGTGAAGTTTTTTCCTCTACGCTCTCGCCTCTGGCTTGCATGGTTCGGGACTTGTAAGGCTGCGCATCGATGGATTACTCTTCAGTGTTTGGACTCTCAGCAGTGAATAATAAACCATGCTGAAATGAACTAAACTGAACTTCAACACTGAAAACTGGTCTGACACCGTTTCATTTTTTTATATAATGCATGTGAAGCTGCTTTGACACAATCTACATTGTAAAAGCGCTATACAAATAAAGATGAATTGAATTGAATTGAATATGTAGTACCATCTAAACTTGTGACACTTTCAGGTATTAAATTTGAGGAGCTTAGCTGTAGCACTGAATTATAAAGACATAAGAACAGATGACTTGCAGAGAATAACAACAAATGTGCATCCTGCAGCTGTATTTTTAATGTACATAGAGCACAGGCGATTTCATAATCTTGCATATTGTCAGCAGCTTTGTCACATTATATGACTACACAATATCATTATGTTATATACACAGTAGCCTAGGTAGGTTTACAATTACATCCTTGACAGACGCCCGGAATGAAGCGGAATGACACTTCGGATTTATGCAAATAACAGGGGTCGCACGCTGAGTTTGGAAAATATGGAAATCCATGTATGGAGGAATCACATCCATGAATAGCTTAGTGCTTTGTAGTTTCTCACGCTATAACTAAATAACCAACGCTATCTCACGGCAATTAGTAACTTTTTGATTTAGTGGCTAATTTGCATCAATTCATACGATCTAATTTGTACAATTCAGTACAATTTGCTCCTCCCCCAATGACGGTTGGGTTTAGGGATAGGGTTGGGCGCCACGTCTCCTTTTTAAAATCGTACATTTTCGTACTACTGAATTCATACGAATTCGTACGAATTAGCCACTAAACTGACAAAACGTAAAACACTTACATTTTTTCGTGAGATCAGGCTGAAATGTCTTGACTACAGGAAATTAATTCAACCAAAAGTACTAAAAATTAAGTATTTTTAGTAAAATACTCCAATTTATTTATGTATTTATTTAGTTATTTTCACTAAAAATAAAAATTGTGAAAATCTTTTTTTTTTTTTTTTTTTTAAGTATAATATACAGTAGCTACTAAAATAACCACTTCATGCCAGACCTAAAAGCCTACTTTGTGTAACAAAGTACGAGCAATGCATCCATTTTCAACTTTGTGCAGTACAAATGGACCATGTCTTTAACATTTTAAACAGTCTCTGAAATCTCCGAGGGGAACAGCACGGGCCATGCCAATTGGTTCAAAGTAGGGCGTTCTCCCCTCTTATCCCTCATTCCACCTTATTCTCTCTTCCTTCATGTGCATGAGCTATTGATCAAGACTCCAGAGGAACTACACCCTGACCTGCACTTTGATTAAGATTGGAGAAAGTGAATGTGTGAGAAACAGGGAGAGAATGTGCATGAGAGGTTGAGAAAGAGAGGATAAGTGAAAGTTAGAGAAGCTGTCAGAAGCGGTCAGAAAAAGAGAGAGAGAAACAGCATTCTGCATCAGTGGGCTTGAGATGTGCTCTTTGAAGCTACAGTTTGGCATGTGAGAAGATGAGAGGGATGCTGGCTTTGCATACGCACACATGATCGGACCAAATGCTTACTCAGACATGAAGACATAAGGATGTGTGAGGAGATAAAGCAATGCGAAATTGCAATTTCTGTCTGCATACGCTTGTGCTGCATGAATGAACCTGTACAAGAAACTCTGTGTGAAGCTGTGTGTGTTGGTACAGATGTGTGTGGTGCTGTACATATTTGATGTTTTGATTATTGTGTTTGTTAGACAAAAGGATCTGAGCGACCATGCTGTTTTGTCTTTGGGTGAACACAGAAAAGTCATAAACAGGGAAATAAAATCGTGCTATGACAATATTTAAGTTGCAAATTTAACAAAATGCCATAAAGTATACTTTTGGTTTACTTTTACTGTTTTTTACTGTACTGTAAAAAAAATTACAGATTAATTTTGAGATTCATGATTTTTTTTTCCCCCCATTTATTTGTCCTTTTGAATTGCATTATGGGACCAACAACAACTTTCAACCTGGAAAAGTGTCAAAACGTGACTTTTATTAACATTTTTAAGTTTAAAGTGATAAATTGTCTGGGTTTGTGTTGTATATTACACTACAAAACCCTTGTAGTAAACTGCCAGTACATTTTCTGTTATTTTACAGATTTAATTCTTTCTGTATTATTTCTCATACGTTGCATTGTTTCAAACTATTGAAATCTATTTAAAAAAGCAAAAAAGGTCACTTTGTTAAGCTGTAGAGTTGAATTGTCAACCTCAGAAGTCGACAGAGCAAAGATCAAGCTCCTATAATGCAATTCACAACAATAAATAAATAGAAAACACAGAAAACAGAATTTTAATCAACAGATTATTATTATTATTTTTTTAGTGAAGCTGTTTTTTAAGTGCACCAGCAATGCCACAGTAGATACCTTGGTTTGCTTGTTAACCCTTTAACTACCCCACCAAGTAAAACTGCATATCTTAACTCTTAATGTCTCGATAATGGCAGACATGTCGGTTTATGGTAAAAGTACCAGAGTTAATACATACACTATGAAGAAATTTGAAAATATGAAGTGTAAGAGCAGTTTATTTAAAAAAAATAAATAAATTTTTATAAAACATTTTTTTTATGAAAACTAAATCATCTTTATTTTTGGAAGTATTTCACAAAATAATTCAAATTTTCATTAACATGCTCTCTTGTTTATTTATCTTTTTTAAATACATACATACATTTATTTTAATTAATTAATTAATTAATTTAATTAATTTTTATTTTATTTTATTTTATTTTATTTTATTTTATTTTTTTTACAGTAAGTGATTATCCAATTCCATATCACAGCCATCTTTGTTTTGAAGATTCCCCCTTTTCACCGATACCCCTCCTCCTTTCCTAGATGTATGGCATGGTGGCCCAGTGGTTAGCACTGTTGCCTTACAGCAAGAACATCAATGGTTCTAGTCCTTATCAGGCAAGTTAACGTTTCTGTGCGGAGTTTACACGTTCTCCCCGTGCTCACGTGGGTTTCTCCCGGTTTTCTCCCACGGCCCAAAAACATGCAAGTTAATTGACTTATCCAAATTGGCACCATAGACATGCTCCTAGTAAGTATTATCTCTTAAGAGCAATCACTATCTGTTCATTCGCTACTACAGCAGGGAAGTTCTCAAGATCTAACTGAGCTCAAACTCCCCTCTCATCTTGAAAATGGGAGAGAGCCCCATGCTCGAGGATATTATGAGCTCAGGGCTCTCTCCCGAGACAGCATGCCAAACAAGCTTTATAATGAATCATCAGCTAAGTGTGAACTCTTGAAACCAAAATCAAGGGTAGTAGTGCAACAGGATTATGTTTGTTCTATTTTCTTTGTAAACCAACAATGCTTGTGTGTGTGTAAACCATTATTTAAAAGTCATTCTTTAAATTACTTTAACAGTCATTATTTAAAACAGTAAAAACATGGTCAACCGATTGGTAGAGAGGCTAATTACCGATTGGTAATTAGGGCTGTAGCTAAACTTTGCATGATACAGGCCCTCCAGGATTTAGACACCCATTCTGTTGACCAGGGGTACTGAATATGGATCAAGCTGAACTGAGAATCAGTATGTTTCCATTTAACTATTTCCATGCACATAAATGCTAAATAGAATAAACTTAACAGATAAAAGAAAATGTGCATATACTATTATGGAAATTTATTTACCAAATAAACTCCAGCATGCACATCAATAAGTAATTTAGTTTTAAAAGACTGTCATAACATGGGCATTCGAGTGGCATTAATGGACAGAGCAGCTGACCGACCACATTGCACAACATCTGAAATGTTGTTTTAGTCATTCTAAAATCCCTTAGCCAAAGTCCATCAAAGTGGTTTGGCATTATTAGAACTGTCTTGAGTGGCTGCACTCCCAAAGAGTCGTCTCACACCTCCAAAAGCCACCACGGGTTCATTGCATTTCAGCTTCATCTTCTGAAGCATGAGTAATTTATTATATAAGAAAAAAGGCCCACAGTGGATTTTCCTGTCACAGCAATCCCATGTTTTTATTTTTTGACAATTGGTGCCTATTTATCAGGAAGTGACAGAATTGTTGTCTTTGACTAATTAGATGGAAATGTTTTTTTTTTTTTACCGATCATCCATCACACCAGGTGGTTAGTTTGATTTTTACATTATAGCAGCTGGATGGCCAAATGACCAGCTTATAATCTGTTTGGTTACACCTTTATCAGTAAACAATTATGTCTTTGAAATGTCTGAACAGTTAAATTTCCAAATCACTTCCACTTTCCAAAACATTTCTTCAAATCACTGAACATTTCAATTTCCAATATTAAGTTTTCTAAAAGTGGTCCAAGTCTACCTTCATTTTAGTACTGTTTCATTAAAATATGTCTGTTAAACGGGCTAGTTTAAAAGAGCAGTTAACCTAAAAATGTACTATACCCTCATGTTTTATCAATAAGATCTTCGTTCATCTTCAAAAACATAAATAAAGATATTTCAATTCAAATTTGATGGCTCCCTTATCCGCCGTAGTCAGCGGTAATCAGAGATATTCAAAGTCCAGAAAAGGGACCAAAACATTGTCAAAGACATGTGACTCTAGTTATTGAACTATGATCATACAAATTACTAAAGCACTGTAGCAAAAACACCCTGTACATTCAACTTTTTGCACCTATATATTTTCTCTTGTGACATGATAGTGCCAGTACAAAAGAAAGTCAGTGGTGCAACATGCAAGTACTAACATTTGACAAAGTAGTTTGTACAGTTTTTTTTTTTTTTCGGCACAGTGTTTTTGGAGCTTCGTATGATTACAGTTGATCCACTAAAGACACAGAGGATGTTTTTACAATGATTTTTGGTTCCTTTACTGGACTTTAAACATCTTGTCGCGTATGAATAAGGGATTTACAGTGCCATTGATCTGGAATGAGCTTGAGTCTGATGTCGAGGATGCTTGAAGATGGTGCTGAAACAGCTTGCCAGGGTGACGGACGGACTTGCCCCCGTCTTCTGCAGGATGGAGGCTGTTGTCTGTGAAGGGATGGAGGAGTCAGCCCTGTTCCCTCAAGTGAAAGGCCTGCTGCTGTCCGCCATGATGAGGATGAGAAGAGAGAACAAGGTCACAAGTGGCTTGCTGCTGGGTGTCTGTAAGCCAGAGGAGCCATTACAAGCCATGCGGAGAGATGGAGATAAAGGTCATTCACTGAGGGGCATCCAATACACCATCTTGCTTCTGTCTCTCCTCATCCTTCCATCTCCTTTCTCCTACCTCTTCCCTTAGCCCAGATTCTGTGGCCAGTGTGGGTAAAGTACAGTATTGAATGTAACCTCAGTCTGCAAAGTCTCAATCTAGATTTGAATGACAGCATTACATTTTACCTCATTTAAGTCCATCTGTTTCAGATACGCTTGCTCAGTGGTTAACACTGTCGCCTCACAGCAAGAAGGCCTTTGGTTCGAGTCCTGGCTGGGTCAGCTGGCTTTTCTGTGTGGAGTTTGCATGTTCTGCCTGTGTTTGTAAGGATTTCCTCCAGGTGCTCTGGTTTCCCTCAAAGTCCAAAGACGTGGTATAGGTGAATTGAGTAAACTAAATTGGCCATAGTGTATGAGTTATCCACTGGGCAGCTATGAAGATGCTGTCCAAATATCTACTCCCTAAAATGAGCTCCCACAGCAAATGTCTTTAACAAAAAATAAATCATGAACTAAATGAAAGCAAGGTAAGGGCACTTCAATCCAGTCAAACTAAGACAAAAGAAAGCCTTAAAACTCCTTGATAAACTAATTACAGCTTGCATTACTGAGAAATCTGTGAATCATACTCATGTGATCAAAACAATTAAGAATCAGTTGTTGACAAATCCAGAGACAGCAAAGAGTATAAGCTATTCAGATCAGCTGATGCCATCCAGTGGCAAAAAACCTCTCGTTTCCCTTTCGCTACTTTTTTACTCAGAAATCTTCAGGACTCTGCATTTATCTGGGAATAAGCAACAGTGGCTGCGTTCATACAGCAGTTCAAACGCATTGCATGGACTTTATTAAATATGCAGCTGTCCATCAGAGCATGACGCTGCATGATTTCCATCTGCATATTCTGCAGCATGTGCCTACGTATATATAAGTGTGTAACTACATTTTACACAATAAATGGACGGGGGAAGCCACATTATGAGAAAGAAAATCTATCTGAAGCAAAGAAACACACAAACACACACACACACACACACACACACACACACACACGCACGCACGCACGCACGCACACACACACACACACACACACACACAAGAAAAAGAGTCCAGAACTGGGGGGTTTGGGCATTCACCCTGATTTCCTCAGGATTCATTTATTTCTGAGCTAATAAGGCAGAACTGTGTTGCTACGGTAACAGCTTTGCCCATTTCCTGCAAAGCCCAGAGGGCTTTTTCACTTCCTGGCACATGTTTGAAGATGAGGCAGGAACTTCCTGTTCTCTCGATGGACCACAACACAGCAGAGGACGAACTGAAACACAACGTAGTCCCGAACTGGATCATTAACATATATTGTGTCTGTTGACTGGCAGGTTAGTAGAGTGATTTACTTGAATTACCACATTAACACAAGTTTTCTGAAGAGAGACAAACACTTTAAGGACTGAATATAATAAATGTAGGGTTCCATGTAGCTTACATAAATATCTTAATCAACTTTAAGGTTCAGAGAATTGAAACTTAAAATAAAATGTGACCAGACCAGTAAAAATTATAATAGGAATTACTTCAATGACACTTTACTAACATTATAACTGGACTGGAGAGAGAAGAATTAAGTGATCATTTTTCATTTGTCTGCAGGTAAATCAAAGCCCTGTGTACCTCCATTTCAACCTATCAGCTCACAAAATTAATCACCTCTCTCTTTGTTTACTTAAAACCATGTTTGAGAGCTAAAAAATAAAAACAAGGATACCCATTTATATCAAATCTGATATTTTCAAGAAATTAAATTCAGTTCTGAATAATTTGCTCAAGAACCACACTGCAATTTGATGATACTGTATATTAGTCAATAGAGCGACACAGTGGCGCAGTGGGTAGCACTATCACCTCACAGCAAGTAGGTCGCTGGTTCAAGTCTCGGTTGGATCAGTTGCCATTTCTGCGTGGAGTTTGTGTAACCTGGAGGCTGAGGCGAAGTTAGGATCCATGTGCAAGGTTTATTTCAAGGATGAGGCAAAGACATAATCGATAAACAGGCAAATGGTTGGCAACAGAAAAGCAGTCCAAAACAAGCAAACAAAGCAGAGTCCAAAATCCAAAGAAGCAATGGTCAAAAGGCAGGCAGAGATCATAACAACAAGGCAAATACAATGGTAAGGATATGCTTGGTAAGGCAGTGGAACTGGCAATACTTCGCCCAGAAGCATGGCCTGAGCTCTTCCTTAAATACATAAAAAACAGGAAGTGAGTGCAGAGGGAGCGGAGCTGAGACAGTGGTCGGGCGAGGGCTCCCTCTGCTGGCGTGGCGTTACAGTTTGCATGTTCTCCCCGTGTTCATGTGGGTTTCCTCTGGGTTCTCCGGTTTCCCCCACAAATCCAAAGATGTGGTATATGAATTGGGTAAGTTAAATTGGCCGTAGTGACTGTGTGTGAATGAGTGTGTATGGATGTTTCCCAGTATGTAAAACAGACAATATGCTGCATAAGTTGGCGGTTCATTCAGTTGTTGCGACCCCAGATTAATAAAGGGACTAAGCTAAAAAGAAAATTAATTAATGAATAATTGTATATTAATTATACTCTTGTGGTGTTCTAGTGATGTTGTTTTGAAGTTTTAAAGCTTCAAACTAGATCCAAAATATACTTAGTAAAATAACATCTATTTAAAAATCATTAAGATTTCTGACTGTGTTTTTTTTTCAGATCCAATAAAATTAAGTTTGATCTTTAACATTAAAGCTATACATTATTGAATTGCTTTGACAAAGCAAATGTGCTTGTTTCAATACATACATGAGTGTTGCTTCTGTTTGGGGTCAACAACTTCAAGTATGTTTTAAAGATATTAAAATACACTTAAGGTCTAAGAATATGATCTAACATCAGGTTAAAATGGTCTATTTTGTCTCTTTGTCGTGCTGAGAGGTTTCAAGTACAGTAAGTGGTCTGGTAAAGTTTAGATTAGAGTAAGTGGAGAAATGTATTTGTACCTCTATTCACTTGACAGACAATGTTGTCGAAAGAGACTTATTATTGAGGAGGCATTCAGTGATTCAACAAGAACAGACAATACACACGTTCTAGTTATACAAAGGAACTGTTAGTGCTAGAGTATGAAGGAGGAGGTTATATATAAGATATAAGAGAGAGAGAGAGAGAGAGAGAGAGAGAAGAGTGGTTCAACAAATGGTTTGTCAAGCCCGCTCACTTGTGTGAAGCACAATTCATAAATGCAGTTTCTTTTTTGAGATATGGAGTGATTGTAAGAGAGTTTCTGGTGGAAATGTGCCAAACTATTGGCAGCGCGATGAAAGGCTGTGTTTTCTACAGGTGAATTGTCTAGCCCACTCACCTGCATAATGTTTTGTGCCAACCTGATTTCAAAGTTTTGAGATTGTCTTGATTCAAATTAGATTTGTAAGTCACAGCCATTTGTCCAAAAATCTGTGTACTATTATGTTGCATGTTCTCAATTGAAACATATGGGAATTTTGCATTTTACAAGTTACAAGTTTGTGTTGTCGTGTGAATCCTTGTATACATGTGTTTTATTGTGAACTTCTCTGCATCATTATACATGCAAAGGGTTCAGCTACATTAAGCCTGCCTCACCCTTTCAAAGAACACACACACACACACACACACACACACGCACACACACCAAGGGCCTACATATTTCAGGCTAATTGCAGTGAGGGGCAATTTATATTCTGCCACTGTCTGCAAATATTTAGATGAATGGGGAACTGAGCTCAGACAAACACACACATGCACTACATATATTTAAGGGTCATAGACATGATTATCTCTATTGAATTATTCCAAAATACAGTAAAAAAGTATTCACACAAGCAATTACTTTTATATTTTACTTCATTTCATTTCATTTAAAAAATAATTTAAAAAATCTACTGATTTTTTATTGGAGAAACAACAAATGTCTATTTAAAAATCCTTACCAATATAGTATGTATAAACCAGTAACAGTAAAAGCTCTGCATACCTTGAAGTTAAAATAAGATTGTAACTTATGTCATCTGCAATTTGTATCATGTTTTTATGTTCATTAAGCTGTTGTGATCAATAATACAGTTGATAAAATGAGAAAATTGATGAATGAGAAAAATGATTGAAATGTAAAATGACACGTGATCCACACCAAAAGAACTATGATGCTAAACCATCAATATTAAAGTGAAATCATATTTGAATAATTCATTGCACAATCCATAAGAGCATATAATCTGAGAACTATCAGTACCAACCCAACTGCATTCAACGCAGCTTAGTATATTCCTTTAACGAGAAAAACAGCTTAAAAACAGTCCAAATTTCTGAAACCTCATCATTTATTTATAATAACACAACATCAAAATGCATTGATATTACTCTGAAGTTTTCAAAGTAAATTCATTTTTCTTGATCAGCGAGTCATTTAGTGATCGGTGGTTTGTCAAAAGGCATACATACAGTATTTATGTTAAATATTTTACAAAAAAAGTACACCAATATAACTTCTTGGATAATTTAACAAAGTATTATAACAACCTGGCCCACAGCACTATAGCCAGGTGCATCATAGATAATGGGTTAGAGTTGTTGTATGTGTTATATTAGCTAAATACATGGGTTGTTTTGTTATTAGCTAAATACATGGGTTGTTTTGTTATAAACTTTATGAGTGTTTATGTTTAAGTTGGCTTCTGTGTTTTAAGCCCAATATTTCCTTGGTTTATAAAATATTGATCATTATCATCAACGAGGGTGATGTGTAAAGGAAGCACCCCAGTGGTAGGGTCTTGTTAAGGGTTGTTCATGTTTTGGAGCTCAGAATAAAAAGGTTAACCGAAAGTGCTGTGTCCTACCTGCTTATTCTGCCAGATCGCTGCTCACAGAAACACTCAGGGTCATGCGGTGTATGGGAGATGTTCTTGTCGTTAACACGCTCGCCGTTTTAGATTGATTAACCAGATTAGCTAGGTTGTATTAGGTCCAGTTGCCCATGTACAGCAATTATTACAGTATTTTTGTGACCTAAGGTCCAAGATGACTCGAACATAGGAACATTTGTCTTAGATGAAAGCATGAAATAAAACGAAATAAATATCAATTGAAAAAATACACATTTTATTTAAATATAATTTCTTCCTGGACAAAATGAACATGAATATGACATGAAAGTAAAAATTTATATATGCGATTTCTTTTTTTAACAATGGACTTTCTTGTCTCTGATCCAAAAATACCTCCATGTCCCTCTTTACTCAATATAATTATAAACACACCAATGTCATAGTGATTTTCAGAGCCAAAGCTATTAATTCAGTTAATTTAGGCCACGTTCATGCACGCACACACACAATTTAACCCGTACTCAACCATTAAATCCCTACTAACCCCTCAAGCACAAATTAAAACCCTTCTTTTCGTCGCCTTCATCTTCATTTGTGTCACTCACACACACACAGGCAAATCCACATATGAAACTGGGTGGAGTTCATCTCTAACAGCCCCTGAAATCCTATGAAATCCACTCACAACTCCCAGTACAACTAAAATATTTAATCACATTCATACAAAAAGCTACGGAGCATGTCAACGGCTGCCTTATTTCACCGAAGGCAACACCTCGGCTCTTCGAAAAAAGCGTTAGCTGTCCAACCACGCCATAAAACCTCATACTACTCGCCCAGCATTATGCAAATACGACTAATCCTTGAAGGCCAACATCTAAATACAACAGTTATTATTTTCCCTGCCCCACGCCTTCGCCCTTCACCCTAAAAACACACACGGGCTTGTTAGCGAGTGCTCGTATTAAGCCAGTTTCATCATGCAAACCGACGGACTCCATTTTCATTAACGCGCGTCCACGATTTCCACCCGCGTAAAGGACAGCGGGCCGTCAATCATGAGGAATATTAGATGAGAAGGGGAGAGATGGCTTTTTAATCACTTTAAGTGAAGAGGAAGGACAGGTGAGCTTTCTGAAAGCCTTCTCCAATACTCCCCGCACCATCAGTCCATATATATGATAATGAATATCTCTGATTTTGAGGCCGCATGGTGAGGTTACACAAACACCGCCGATAAATACACACACTCTGGCAAGCCGTTTTAACATTTAATCTAAAGAGCGTACTAGTGTCTGTCTTCATGCTATTAATAATTCAGTATCCTAGTATACTTTCCATTAAATTTCACTAACTGATTAGTTTGTATAGTAAGGATGCTCTGATGAACAAATGAACGAGCTGCTGAAAGAAAACATTTCTATATATGACTTTCTTTATTTGTAGTGTGAATGCTTACAGTTTATTGCTGATGAGTGTATATATATAATACAGTAAATAAAGATCAGTGGGCAACAGTCTGCAGATCAGTCTGCAACTGAAATCGCATACTTCCATAATTCGTAGAATTGAAAAAAAGTATGTGAGAAGTATCCAGACTACTTCCGGCGAGATTCTGAAATGCGCATCTGATGCACGCTACACTATCCCATGATGCACTGTAAGAGACTTCATGACTGGAAGTGGGTGGATAACATGGTCATGACAAATGGTGGATGTAGTACGTTCTATTCATACCACTCCCATTCATACTGTATAGAATGTACTTTTCTAATGGTGGAGTACTACATTTAAATACAAATGCAGTTGGGACGCAGACTCAGACTCCCTTGTCTTAAATATACAGAATGTATTTTACTGTAAGGGCACATTCCATGACACATGTTAATGAGCATGTATTCCGGTGAGCATACTTGGCCAATAATTTTTTGATGGTCAAAATTCTGAGGTGTTTTTTAGTGGCTATTCATAGGATAATAAAAAATATTATTAATACAATTAGTTTTTTATTATATACTGGCACATATTAGATACTGTATATACTAGAATGTCATATACCAGTACTTTTCAATAGTGATTAGTAACTATGCTGTCTTTGTTACTGTATTTATTTATTTATTTATTTATTTATTCATTTATTTATTTATTTATTTGTATTAATATTACTTTATTGACATCTATTGGTATCTCACAGTGGCATATCATATTAATTTTTGACTAATAAAAATATATTTTTAATATTACTAGATGTAAGTATTTGTTAGCTTTTTAATTGCTTAAATCAATTAAACTAATCAACTTATTAATAGATACTACTTGATTAATAATAAACTTGTTTTTGTTCAGTAGATACTAACACTTATTATTAGTACTTACTATACTAGTTCAATACATGCTCATTTATTAGATACTATGATGCATAGATTTTTAATTAAACCATGGCCATGCTGATTAGCCTAGATTTGTAATTTCTGATAATAAGTACCACAATCAAAAAAGTACTAGTATTACCTAATGAATAGTTACTAGTATCTAAATAATAATAATAATAATACTGGTATGTATTACAGTAGATGTCCATGCAAGTTAACATTAGTTTATGGA
The DNA here is from genome assembly GCA_903798035.1 of Danio albolineatus. Lineage (NCBI taxonomy): Eukaryota > Metazoa > Chordata > Actinopteri > Cypriniformes > Danionidae > Danio > Danio albolineatus. The sequence continues at coordinate 1,117,373 of CAIGQQ010000480.1, forward strand.
AATAGAGTTGTTTATTGTTAGTTCATGGTAACTATAGCATACATTTGGATGTTAATAATGCATTAGTAAAGGCTGAACTATTATTAATAAATGCAGTACAAGTACTGTACATAATCCATGTTAGTGAATACATCAACTAATGAAACCTTACAGCAAAGTGTGACCAATACATTAGAACCAGTGCTAAATGAAAAAGTGTCAGTATCTTTTAACAAAAGTACAAGCACCTAAAAACAAACTCTATAGCTAATCAATATGCTAAGACACTATTTATTAAAAAGAAGTAAAATTAGAATGAAAGAAAAAAACTAGGAAATTTATAGATTAACTGTCAGTATGGCTTGCCATACAAACATGCTGGATGATACGCAATTATTTGATCTCAACCTGACAGTTCTGAAGAGACGCTAGAAAATTGAGGTGATATGCTTGAAATTCTCTCATATCGGATAATGCTAATGATCTGGGAATACCTGTAATGGAAACTACTTCATTTAATCACAAAGATACTTCAGATAAAGAGCTTTCTTCCTCCAGGGTTGGCCTCTATAGTATTGCCCTCCTAATTATAAATGGAGCTAGCATGCTAACACACACACTTCATCAGCACATGCGTTTGCTGTGCTGTATTAATTAAACCAAGAGATGAATAAATAAATATGACAGAAGTGCCTCATTAAAAAATAAACCACACACTGTGCTCCAGACCCCATCACACCTTTATCACCCAATGTGTGTGTGTGTTTTTGCATATTAGCGCATGGTATCAAGGCCTCTGTAACCTTGTGTGTCGACTTGAGCTCTGTCTGTTCGTTTAACCTCCACACCTCTGACTTTCTCCTGCGCTGTGTGCTACTGTATAAAGCAATGCTAGTGTTTTGTTTTGTTTTTTTCTTCACAGGTGACAGAAGTGTTGCAGTCTCTATGTCAGCCTGGATGTTTGTTTGTGTGCAAGTGTCTACATCGGTTAGACAGCAGCAGAGAAATGAAGAAAGAGGACCAAATATCATGCTGGATGTGTCACGTTGTGTTTGCTATTGTGCGACTCTTTTCAGCTAAACAAAAAACACATATTGAGAGAGAGAATGGAGACACAATTTAGGTATGGTGCTTACATGATTGTTTTTATTAACTAAAATTATTTAAGATACTGATAAACTGGTCTGATTAAGTTCCAAAAATGTAATGATTTGTTTATGCTTTCAATAAATACTTAAATAGGGTGCCACAGTAGCGTAGGGAGTAGCATCGCCTCACAGCAAGAAGGTCACTGGTTAGAGCCTCGGCTGTGTCAGTTGGCATTTCTGTGTGGAGTTTGCATGTTCTCCCCGTGGTTGCGTGGGTTTCCTCTGGGAGCTCCGGTTTCCCCCACAAGTCCAAAGACATGTAGTATAAGTGAATTGGGTAGGCTAAATTGTCCGCAGTGTATGGATGTTTCCCAGAAATGGGTTGCAGCTGGAAGAGCATCCGCTACGTAAAACATATGCTGGATAAGTTGGCGGTTTATTCCGCTGTGGCGACCCCAGATTAATAAAGGGACTAAGCCAACAGAAAATGAATGAATGAATTAATACTTAAATAACCTGTTGAGTAGTAATGCTCATTACAAATCATCAAGTCCATCATTATATTGTTACAATGTAACGTTCACAAAACAATTAATAGTGAAAATTAAAATGATAATAACCTGAAGAATGATGTCACTGAGAAAACTAAACAAATCATCCAAGACAGCACTGTGTAAATTACATCATATATAAAATAAAATAAAAACTGTATTGGAGAAAAATCAAGAACCCCCTGAAATATTTAATGATGAAATGAGTAATCTTGTTGAATATTCAGTTTTTGCCAGCACATTAATAAATTGCATTTTAAAATGCATTACATTAAAATGGAGTTGTTCTGAACTGTGATATTTTACATATTAAGTGAATAAAAATACAGTCTTGCTGAGATGTTAAATCTAAAACATTTCTGATAGGCTCAACAGCCCAATCCTTCAGACAAGTAAATGTATGTTAATGTACAAACAAAATCCATGTGTTAAAATTCTTTGATCAAAATGTAATGTTCCTCAACTTATCTCTTTAAATTTCACTCATGCTATTTTTCTTAACCCTAATCACAGGATTATGATCCTATGGTGTATACTGTACGTATTGTAAAATCAGTATCATGTGAATTCCATTGGTTCTTATGTGTATGCTGCTACAATTATTATTATTTTTTATCAAAGACATATAGTCTACTGCAAATTCATTCATTCATTAATTTTCTTGTCGGCTTAGTCCCTTTATTAATCCAGGGTCGCCACAGCGGAATCAACCGCCAACTTATCCAGCATATTTTTTATGCAGCAGATGCCCTTCCAGCCGCAACCCATCTCTGGGAAACATCCATACACACACATTCACACTCATACACTATGGACAATTTAGCCTACCCAATTCACCTATACCACATGTCTTTGGACTGTGGGGGAAACCGGAGCACCCAGAGGAAACCAACGCAACCACGGGGAGAACATGCAAACTCCACACAGAAATGCCAACTGACCCAGCCGGGGCTCGAACCAGCGACCTTCTTGCTGTGAGGCGAACGTGCTACTCACTACACCACCGTGGGGCCTTCCACTGCAAATTATAACTGAAATTAAGTTAAAACAGATTCATAATGTGAAAACAGAAAGCCAAGTATAAATACACTGTATTTATTGAGCACTGTAAATTTCATAAAATTTTCTTTCATAAAAATCCATTAAGTTAATTTAATAATTTTTACAGATTTAAGTGAATTGAATATCAAGTTTGTCCTAAAAAACATAAGTATTATGTTGTTTCAACTCATTTGAAATTAGTAGTTTGAACAAGGGGCAGCACAGTAGCGTAGTGGGTAGCACGTTCACGTGGGTTTCCTCCAGGTGCTCCGGTTCAAAGACACGCGGTACAAGTGAATTTGGAAGGCTAAATTGTCCATAATGTATGTGTGTGAATGAGTGTGTCTGGATGTTTCCCAGTGATGGGTTGCAGCTGGAAGGGCATCCGCTGTGTAAAACATATGCTGGATAAGTTGGCAGTTCATTCCGCTGTAGCGACCCCTGATTAATAAAGGGACTAAGCCGACAAGAAAATCAATGAATGAATGAGTATGAACAAGCAGCAAAATTATTATTTTTTGGAGTGTAGAGCTGCAAGCAGCAATTAAGGGGCCAAGAAATCTAGGAGGAGTTTACAAAATAATGTCTTTGAAGTGAATCAAAATAGAGGAAGTTTGGCTGACCATGGCATAATTATCTTTGTTCCCGGCAAGGCTCTAGGGAATCAATTCATAAAAAACAAATGCAGTCAAACGTTATTAGCAGTTTCAAAAGTTTCATTATTAATAGTTACTGAATATTTTATGGTTTTTATGGTAAAATAATGCTTGACCAATAAGTGAAAAAAATGGTTTTGTTTCTGGCCCTTACAGTTCAGCGAGTGAAACTGTGGACAACTTTGAGTGAAACATGAGTGACAAATTGCAAAAGTGGTGCTATAGATTTTGAGAGTCCACCGTTGCTTTTGTTGAGGATCAGAATGTCCTCTATAAGTGTGCCAAATGTATATAACTTTCCCATAAATGGTTCTATGGACATCCATAGACATCCAGAAGAAGAGAAAGATGATGATGAAGAGGAAAATAATTAATTCATTGATTAATAATTTCTATTAGCTCAGTATTACTGTATATATACTAGGCAATAGTGCAATTGAATTACAGTCAATATTGTATGAAATATGATAAAAGTATACGAAGCAGGTTATAATTGTGATGTGCAATGAGTCACATTGATTGTTTAAACTCTAATGAACTTGCAGACTAAGCAAAAGAGCTCTGCATTCAGAAATAATTATCTCCTGTCTTGTGATGACATTACAGACTCCTAAAGGAAGCCGGTATGAGCATAAAAGAGAAATTCTGCATGTTCATTAGCATCCCTAATTGTCACAAATCTTGTGTGCAACACGCACATCAGTCCAATCAACAATAATGAGTCTCTGTCATGTAAAGTGCAGACGGCACAGAGCCAGGAGCACTTTGAAAGCAAAGAAGACGAAAAAAAAAGTTGCCAAAATTGGCAGAGTTTGTGTTTGGATGATTGCATTACTACAGATGGCCAATAAAAGATCTTTTAATGTGGAGAACAGACACTTGCAGCCTCTGAGAAAAGATAAAAAATATAATTAAAACTCCCAAAATGAAGGGGGAAAAAAGAAGCCAAAATAAAGTTCACTTCCAAACCTCCACCTCAGCAATTACAGTGTTTGTTTGCCGCCAAATGTATTGCTACGCACAGGAACACATAAATCCCATTACTACTTTGTGTATTTAGATAAAAACTGATAGTTCGATCAGTCCATATAGGACTACAGTAAAGCAGTCGCCACAGCAGAATGAACTAACAATTACTCTGGCATTTGTTTTTTTTGGAAACGGATACCCTTTCAACTACAACCCAGCACTGGGATACACCCATACAGCCTCTCATTCATACACATACTGTACACATTCCATAGCCAATTTGGTTTATTCAATACGCCTAGACCACATATCTTTGGCTTTTGACAGTGGGGGAAACCAAAGCACTCATAAGCAACCCACACGGACATGGCCAGAACATGCAAACTCACCACATAAATGCCACCTGGTCCAGCTGGGACTTGAACCGGCGACCTTCTTGCTGTGAGGCTACAGTGATAACCAGTTTAGAACTAGTACTGAAATGATATCACTGCATCATGTAGATGTTTCAATCAATGTTTCAAGCCAAATAAGGAGCACCACGTGATTCACTCTAGCTTTTTCCACCAAAAGTTAATATGTTTGAACCAACATGGAAGAAAAGATTGAGGCAAATTCCACACATTTGCACATGCATCACACATTCTACATTATAGGCACTGTTTAGCTGTAATTGACTGTAGATTGGCATTGACTCCTTATGCAATTTAACCATGTAATTGTTTTTGTAATATCTCAGCACTTTATCACATCCTCCAAGCCACCAGGGGGCG
>CAIGQQ010000480.1:1127473-1149281 GCA_903798035.1 Danio albolineatus
ACACACACACACACACACACACACACACACACACACACACACACACAAACACATTGGCATGCTGTATTATATCCTATAGGCATATATTGAGAAATATCACACACCCAGTAGACTGACTGTGAATAATATGCATAATATCATATGAATATTTGATTCATTGATTTTATGTTAAAAAATAATAATAATAATAATAATTAGATATAAAAATATGTCCTGTATAACTATTCCTTTTTTCTGATTTAATAATAATAATATTAATAATAATAATAATAATATTAATAATAATAATAAATGTAAATTGTGATTTACATAAGACAGTGCTATGTCCTGAGATATATTGATAGTATTTTCTTAAGTTGTGTGCGTGTATTCTTTTGTCTCTCTCTTCTATCGCGGTCTCTCCCTCTTGTTCCAGGTATACCTACCTGTAATTCAATGGAGAATTGGCTGATACCACAGAATTGCATCTTTTAAAAGACATCCATGTAAACAGAAGAGCACTAGACAGTCTTAATAACTGCTGTATTAGTGTAACGAGGGGAGTGACACTGACAACGGAGGTGAGGATCCAATCGCAGATGTATTTGAGAAGTCAGCAAAGCAGTGGTCAACAGGTGCAATCAGATGTAAACAGGAGTCCAGAATCATAGTCGGAGTACAGGCAGAGGGTCAACATGGCTGGTAGCAGGCAGGGATAAACAGACAAGCAAGGCAAGGAGCAAAACACAAGAAGACTAGACAAAGGAAACACGTTGTAATGTCACATAGAGTTAACAAGACTCAGCAATGACCGTGTGTATGTGTTGCATGACTGGATTTGTAGTCCGTTTACTAGCAGATTTGTAGTTCATGAGATGGCTGTTAGATCGCTGGTGATTGTGACAATTAGATTCAGTCTACTTTTATAATCAAGAGACTTACTCATTCTATGCTGTTCTTGATGCCGCTCTAGCCATATTTTGTGTTCAATTACGTTATTGGTATTTAAAAGCTAGAGAGATGCTTCTGTTTTCATTTCAGATCGTTTTCTCTTTATTATTATTGCTGCTATTGTTGTGGTAATAACATGTAATCTGTCATCAGTTCGTAAATATGTTTGATAGGCTTGGACAGGGAGTCAGGAAATACTTTTTTTTTTGTTAGGCTATTTAAGTGTTGTTTTTGTTGTTTAAGGGTCAGTGTTGTTTTATTTGTTGTTTTGGCACAAATCCAAAGTTATATGGCCTTCGCTCTTACAATAAATTTGACTAAAAACAACTCATGTTGTTAATATGCATGTGTCCATCATAACACCTTTGCTACTCCTTGAGTGAGCAGTAACATTAAATTGGGAGCTCGTCCAGGACTGGGCAGTGTATTTATATCAAAAATCATTTGAAGACATATTAAAAGACTTAATTTTAATACCCAAATTATTAATTACTTGTCATTTTAAAACATTATAATCCACCGCTATCTTTAAAACCATTAAGTTTGATCCGTTTCTCAAAGTTTAATAATCCATAATATTACAAAAACAGCATGTTCGTTTCCTTTTCCATTCTCACACAAATCTTACATCTGTCACTCTGAATAAAGATGGAACGCTACTTAGTTGATATTTCAACAAATGTCATGGAAAACAATATACTGTAGCAGACAATTAATGTGATGTGTCTACATTAAAATGATGCAGACACCAAAATGTGATGTCTTGTCTTACACTCACAGACAGACAGATTTTAGATGTAAATATAAAGACAGTATAATAACACATTCGGTAAGACGTTATTTTGATGGTCCATATTGCACATTTCATTGACTATCTGCTGATACAGCACCTTAAACAGACATTTAACTGACTGTAAGAAACTTTGCAAGTACATGTCAACTTACACTAACCCTAACCCTAACCCCAACCTTACGGTCTACTTATAATCTAATGAGAATTAGCTGGCATGTAGATGCAATGTAACTTAACTTCAACAAAATGCATTGAAGGGACCATCAAAATAAAGTGATACCACACATTCTAAATGAAATATTATGGAATTGGTTGCTAATATCTAATATGAATACTGGACTAAAATCCCAACTTTTGTTTTTAGTCCCACAAGGCATTTACTTGTGCTACACTGTAATATAGCATTTAATGCCATGTGTGCATTTAAAGAAATTGTGCGGAAAACATGTTAACAGTGTTTAGTGAGTTTTCAAAATGTACTGAACAGATCTAGTCAGTACTGCTGTGCAGAAGGTGGTAAAACCACTGCAAGGTGTATCAAATCAATGCAGCCGCTGCAGAAAGAGAGAGGCAGATGGTGAACAGGAAGAGAAGAGGAGAGTGTGTTGTTACCTACACTGTGGGGACCAAATGTGTCTATTTGAATGGAAACAAGTCTGAAATTATGTACATTGCTTTGACCTGACAGCAGTCCCTATGAGAAAAAAAAAAAACAGCTCAACACACACACACACACACACACACACACAAACACACGCACACACAAACACACGCACACACACACACACACACACACACACACACACACACACACACACACTTAATAATATCTTTAAAAAGTCAACTCAAAAAATGAAAATATGAAAATGTCATCATCTAATCATTTGTTCAAAACATATTGGAATTTTCCTTTTTTTTTTCTGTTTGAATATATTTTGAAAAATAGCTGCCACCCACTGACTTCTATAGAAGTTTTTACTATGGAGGTCAATTGGTGCCGGCAACCAGCATTCTTCAAAATATCTTGTTCAACTCTGTTCAACAAAAGACCGAAACTCAAAAGTTTAAAACTACACAAGAGACAATGATGAGGTCATTTTAATTGTGATCTCTTTAATGAACATCACAAATGCAGAACAGACTTGTAAGGGTTAAGTTTAGATGCGGAGGAGTAAAAACATCAACTAAAAAAATAACAAAACTGAACTGGAAAGCGATTGAAAAACTATAGAAAAACACACCCAGTGACTTGACTTTCATAGGTAGGTACCTAAATTCTACAAAAACGAAAAATCGGATTTTATTTGACAGTTTCTACTTGACACCGTTTAGCCAGAGATCAAATGGACTCTGAGCTTAATGCTTCTGCTTCTCAGATTTTTTTCTTATTTTTCCCCTTGAGAAAACTTTGTAGTAACCTCACATGTCCTCTGAAGCTTCAGAAGAGCTGTTAGCAAGCTGTGCTCAGATTTTGCCAAGACACCAAAGTCTGGAATCAAACATCACAAGTTTCATTATAAGCTCAAACATGTTTTTTTTTTTTGTTTTGTTTTTTTTGCAATAAACAAGTCTGAGCAATGCTATCCACAGTAGACAACTAAGTGGCTAGATAAATATACTGATAAACATACAGCAGTCAACATTTGAAATGGATCAAAACCTTTCATCAAAGCCATCCTTAAACTATTGACTACTATATATTGTCTGCATTTAAATACAACACACATATACTGTATGTGAAATCAGTCTCAGTCATTTGTCATCCTGATAAGTAACGTTTCCCGCCAGCTTGTCGTCGCACAGGAAGGGAGTGGGTCATGTTTGTGTTTTAATTTGAAATCAGGTGACTCACACCATCTCCAAGCCAGTCATCAGATTAATCAAACCCAGCCAAGCATATCCACTGGGGGATTGAGTTAAAATTTTATGAGTTCCATCATGATCAAACTGTCCATATGAATAATAATGTCCCCAGACCTTCCTTCTACATCGAACTTATCTTCCTTTCCATCCAAATCCCAAATCCCCAGATGCAATTCTGTTCTGACTTTGCACCCAGTTCAAGCAATCTACACTGTGGCAGAAGCGCGGTTTTATGAATATTGCCTAAATTAGAAGCTCTCAAACTTTCCGATGAGAAGGATGACAAAAAAAAATCCATATGACTCCCAGGCAAAGAACCAATTACATTATGTTTTGTGCTGCATCATGTTTAGTTGCAATCACACACTTAGTTTGTTGCTGCCTTATATTTTTAAATTGAATCAAGTTCATTTCATTTTGCATCAATAAAAATGACTTAAAACTTCAAGTTAAAATGTGTATAAACTTGAACAACTTTTTTAAAATAAGTTAAAGTACATATAAACTTATGTTGTCATGACATTGGCTCTTTATGTGCAGTAACAGACCTGTGTAACGATTAAACCATTTAATTATGGGCATCTCAAAAGTTGTGCATTAGTCAGGGGTATGTATTCTTTAACCCACATGAAACTTCACTTTTTAAAAGCAGAGAAATGCATGAGCAACATTGTCAGCATTGTTTTGTAGGGTTTTATGCATTAACACAGAGATTTTTTGAAAATGGTCATATTTCTCCATAATATAAAATGCTGAAAACTGCTGTGAAATTCCATAAGATCAGGCCATGAGGACTGCAATGCAATAAAACAAACTCTTCAGAAAGGATCTCGAGAAAGCCATCTGGCCCACTTGCCCTTTTCAGTTCTACGGCCTTTGTCATTGAAAAGTGACTTAGGAATTACCAGATTTCAAGTCTCTATAGTGAAATGATGTAGTTTGTATATTTGCAAAATTTTTGAATTTTAACTTGCCATGCTTGGTATAATTTTCTTGATCTCAGACTTGGGTAAATTCTGTCCTCTCTCATGGATAAGATCTTGTGTTTATGGTTCTTATCTAAGATCTTTTGGCTAAGATCTGGCTAAGATTCTTATCTAAGAACCTGAACTGATGAGGTTGTGTCTGTGAGCAGATGGAACTGGCCAGCATACATCTAAGCGACTTCGGGTAAACATTGAACGATTGACTGAAAATAAGGAATTATTCGGTTAATCGATTTAAATTAGACCACAATCACAATTTTAAATCACTAAAAAAATTAATAAATTAATTAAAAATTAAAGTCACAATCTATAAGGTGATCAGCTTAAATTAGATGAATCTAAATTTAAGTTATTATAAATTGGACAGCACTGTCCCCTCACAGCAAGAAGGTCGCTGGTTCAAACCTTGGCTGGGTCAGTTGCCATTTCTGTGTCGAGTTTGCATGTTCTCCCCGTGTTTGCGTGGGTTTACTCCATGTGCTCCGGTTTCCCCCACAAGACCAAAGACATGTGGTATAGGTGAATTATAATAATAAAAGACAGCCCAGCGTGTCTAAACAAAAAACAAAACAACATTTAGGTTAAAGCATAACTCCCATACCTTAAAGGGCACATATTTGACCTCTTTTTTATATTTAATGTAAGTCTTTTGTGTCAGCAGAATTTGTCTGTAAAGTTTCAGCTCAAAATACCCATCAGATTATTAATTATAGCTGTCTCAAGTCTTATATTGTAGCTCTAAACAGCTTTTTGCTGTTTTTGGTACTGCGCCTTTAAGGAAAGTCCTCCCCGTCCACCTTTTCCATCAGCATGCATCAATCTCCGGCCTCGGCTGCGTCAGACAGACAGACGCAACAGGAACAGATGTAAAGGAAGCAGATCTCACAACGTTTGTGAGTAATACAACAGTAAGAACTTTACCAATGACTGTTGAATGTGTTTGTTGAGGAGTTGCAATGTTGAGTCACACACAATGTAGTTACAAAGTTCATTCTCGCACACATGCACACACACACACACACACATACACACACACGCACACACACACACGGCTGTGGTGATGAAGTAAAGCTGAAGTGAATCGCTGTAGTTCATTACAAACATGCACTGTTTTAAACACGTGTTAAACTTGTGAAACTCACTCTTGATCACTTTTGATATCTTGTTGATATGATTATACGCATTACTACAGAGACGTTAATACACACCTGTCAATCAATTCGGTGGGTTCTAAGTAAAGTCGAGGTCGATCTCAAAACCGCTCCAATTGGTCCACTGTTTTTATGCTGTTAAATTGAAAAAAAGGACTGGGTGTGTTTATATCACCCTAAAATGACCGTCTATACACTATACCTACACATATGTCTGTCCAAACAGCTTAAAAAGTAGATTTTTTAAAATAGGTGCCCTTTAACTTATGGTATTCCACCATCCAGTAATTACAATTACTACAAATCTAAAATGTATTAAAACCAGTGAATATGCATATTCAAAAATTCTGAGTAGGCTACAATGTATCTCCAATTCAAGCCAGCACCCTGCTTCACCCTCAAACCCTGAAACTCATCCCATTGCAAATCCTGAGCCCAGAAACGCAGTCCCTTCAGAGATTTGAAACGACATGACGCTCTCTTGAAGCCTCTCTCTTAAAAGGGCTTTTACATGAAAATTTAACAAGTGTGAAATTAGAAAGGTTAGCAAATAATAAAAGCAATGCTAGTGGGGGCGCAGGCCCACTGTTGCACGCCATGAACGTCGTAATTGAAAACGCTCCGTCCTGTCAGGAAAATAATCTTGAGTAGAAGCAACAGAGGGGAAGAGCTCGGCGATATCATAGCGAAATTAAAACACACCGAGGTAACAGACGCTTTTTATTTCAAGCCCGTCTTGCATCGTTCATCTTGGCTCTTGAGTGGCACCTCTACCAACCGCTGCGAGTGATTTATTGTTCAATGTAGCAGGACTGCACAAGCAAGCTGGTTTGAATATCATTTTTGGCACACATAGATTCGGAGTTCAAGCTGTGCTCAAAGGGAGAAGCTTCTGATCCCTTCCCCAAGTCATCCTGCTAGAGATTGGGGTCACAAAGGGACAGAAAATACAGGAAATAGACTGATGTCACTTCCTAGCATGGCGGACGAGATAAATAACCGCACAAAAAAAACAATCAATTAAACGATTAAAGGGCCTTTGGTAGTGAAGTCAGACCTGTCAGCCATCGCCATACCTTTCAGTCAGGACTGGAAGTATTACAATATTTATGGGCCTTTTTATTGTCAGTGTGGGCACGGGTCCATTTAGTTTATTGAATTCCAAATGATATGCAAATGTCGAGCAGAGTGCAGTCACACATGGACTGCCAATGCAGGAGTTATCTGATGTCAGCATTCTACATGCACTCAATCATTTTCTCCGATGGCAAAGAAACAGAGAGAGAGAGAGAGAGAGAGAGAGAGAGAGAGAGAGAGAGAGAGAGAGAGAGAGCATTGACAGAGAGGTTACAAAAGAGCACCAAAATACTTCTCACCTGAATGAGACTGAGGTTAAAATAGGAGGAGACCTCTGGGGGTTGGTGCAAGATAAATGAAAGAGTATAGAAAGTATGCTGAAGCAAGTAAAAACTAGGAATTCAAAAATTCCAATATCAATAACACAAAATAAAAAAGTATATATATAGATTTAAAAAAACAAAACATTCATACAAAAAGCTGGGTGATGCAATGAAAATGATAATCCCTGCCCAGTGTTTGAAAACAAAAGATGAAACAACATTTTGGTTAATGCTCAACTCCCATACCTTAATGAAAACTAAGAATTCAACAATAACTCCAAAATAAAAAAGAGATAGTTATCAATAACTAAAGAATTACAAAATAAATAAACAATTTAGTAAAACTTTTAGTTTAAAAAACAAAACATTTATACAAAGGGCTGGGTGATGCAATGAAAATGGTAATTACTGCCCAGTGTGTCCAGACAATGGACAAAGCAACATTTTGGTGAATGCATAACTCCCATACCTTCATTAATTGTAATCTACAAGTGGTATTTTCAAAAACAAAAAACAAAATGTCATCAGTAGTTCCAAAATTAAAACAAAAAAAGATACTTATCAATAACAAAAACTAATATATACTATAATATCCAAAAAACAAAATATTCCTACAAAGGGCTGGGTGATGCAATGAAAAGATAATTACTGCAATAAAACGTTTATGTATAAAATGAGAACATGTTAAAAGCGGAACTAAATGGACAACTTTTTTACTCTTCACATGAACTAAAAATAGTGTAGAGTGGCCAACAGCAGCACAGTGCAAGGTTAGAGGAAGGTTTGTTTAAATTCGAATAGGTCTCTAATCAATCAAGTGACTAGCAGTAAAATCAATCACTTGATCGCAACAATCAAACGTCTCTGTGATTTAGTTCAAGGGCAGATCAAACCGTATAAAAGTATACTATAAAACTACAGTAAACACTATAAAATGAAACACTAAAACTACAAAAAAAGTGAAAAATCACCTTTAAAAATTCAGTTTGAAGCATTATTGTTGTTTTTTAGATTTTTTGGCAGAGGCTGTAAAAAAAAAGAAAAAACAATAACAAATACATTAATAAAAGCAGCTGGAAAAACGCTCTGAAACTCAAGTATTGGAATGTACAAAAAACAAAAAGTGTATTTATATGTATTCATTAATCCGATGCTTTTGTCCAAAGCAACTTAGAATTGAGATGGCATTCAGTGATTCACCAAGAAGAGTCAATACACACAAGAAGCGCTAATTATACAAAAGATCTATTAATGTTCAGACAAGTAGGTGCTTGAGTAAGGGTGTGTGTGATTATTACTATTTTTTATTTTTTTGGAAGAAAAACAAAATAGACTCATTCTGAAAATGTAGCTCTATATACATTTCTGGAAACCGTGAATTATGCAGCCAGAAGTATGTATGGTTGCATTTCATCTTTAAAAATAACGCTACTGGGCTGTATGACACCATTCCTTTTCACGCTTACCAGCTGAGCGCTTACAGTAACTCCATATGCACAGCTTTCCTGCTGTTACTAGTGGCTCCCTGCGTATGTCTGAGGATTTGACACATAGAGCAGAGTTGAGCGTGACGACTTGGTTTGAATCCGGTGAAGACCAATTCCAGAAAGTAGGTAAAACAAAAACAAAAAAAGCTAAAAAATAAAATAAATCGAGTAAATAAATGGATGAGAATGTGGTAACATCTAAAAGCTTGGTAAAAATCAGGCTGCTGCCAGGGCTTATCTTTTTCAGGATTGTTTTTCAAAACATTGTCTGTTGGGTTTAGGGAAGTGGGTGGGCGCTGTTCAATCTGCTTTTTAAAACAATATCGGTTGGGTTTAGGGAAGTGGCTGGGTGGAGGGATCGGTGGGTCAGTCAATCGACAGCGGCCTTTTGGTAGATTAATGCCAAAACAGTCGGCGCCAATGGCACTCGCGGGAGAAATTTGAGATCTTAAAAAGTGTGGCATCTGGGGATTTCGCAGAAAGAAAAAAAATTGTTTAGCTCCTATTTGGCACTCTCCAGAAATGCATACCGGGGTATGTAATCAGAATGAGCCTTAATTGAAAATAAACTTAATCATAAAAACTAAAAAGGTTGATACTTTGTGTGTCATATCACTGTGATTTTCCTTAAGTGAATGGAAGCCAATAAACTTTATAAAACTCATCTGGCTATGAATTCATGCCTGTGTTTGATGTTCAGTTTAAAAGGCAACATCAGTATTAAATGTATTAAGACTTAAAAAGCAAATTACCTATTAGCCGTAGCGCAAGTAAAAACCTGAAAAATAAATTGGGCATGCAGAGGCCAAAAGGAGAAAATGAGAGGAAAAACAGTGGAATACTCTTAAAGCAAACTTGACTCTCCCTTTCCTTTCTGCCTCATCTACTGACAATGCACTTTTCACGGCAGCCACTGTGACCAAGGAGAGATCTGTAAAAATGGAAAAGACAGCTGTATTCAGCTCACCCTCAGTTGCGATAATTCGTTTTGTAATTTATTACGCTATGAAGTGTGCGTCTTTCCCACTGGACGCTGCCAAGAGCCCTATCTGTAAAAAGGGTTGCAAAGCCTGCTGTTCCATCTATGCATGTCGGCCACATACTGCAGTATCTCACACACTGTTCAACACACTCTACATTCATGAGCTGCGTGTTTAGATCATGGGGTCAATGTTTGGCTGGTTAGCCAGTCCCGGTTGGACCCTGCTGGTAGGAGATGTAACTGTGCTATTTGCATCTTCCTCCAATCAAAGCTGGTAAAACATATTTGCATATTCTGATGCCTATTTACTGTATGTTCGTAGGCTTTCTATGGGTAAAAAAAGATGATTGTGACAATGTTTACATGTGCATTTAGAATGTGTTTTGTTTTGTTTTTTTGTTGTTGTGAGTGCAACTGTCAGGGTCTAAAAATTAAAAATCAAAACTTTTTCCAAAAGACGTAGATTTTTAAGGAATTAATAACACATTAAGACTGATGTGTTATAAGCTTTGTGGTTGTTAATTAATTGAACTATGTTTGCATTGCGAAAGGAATCTGTATACATTCATTCAATGTATTATTAAAATACTCCAGTTTAAAAGCAAACTTTGCATAAACTACATTACCCATGATGCTGTTTAGAAAATAGCTCCAATTAGAAAGTAGCAAAGAGCAAATGGGAGAAAAACTAGCTTTGGCCACTTCCATTAAGCACTATAATAAGCCCTATTCAGGTGGGATTTATTTTTTTAAATGACATTTGAGTCACGTTTCTTGTCAACCAATGATTCTATGTATTGATTAGGATGGGACTAACATCTTGGTCATTACAGAAGTGATCATAAGCTCTGTACTTGTGCATTATGATTACATACATGTACTGTACTGTATGTATGATCTTGGTGAAAATAGCCATATACTGTAAGATTAGCATACTGTGCCAATAATAAAACTTCAATACCATAACACAACCATCACCAGCCTGAAAGCAAGAATGATCCATGATTTAATGTTGTTTATGCCAAATCCTGACTCCTACCATTAGAGAAATCAAGGCTCATTAGACCAGGCAAATTTTTTCCAGTATTCTATTGACCAGTTTTTTGCTGAGCACATATAAACTGTATCAGTTTGCTGTTCTCATCTGACAAGAGTGTCACCAGTGTCCTCTTTTTCTGTTGCTGTAGCTCATCTGTTTCAGTGTCTTCATGTGTTGTGCTTTGATGGTAACAAGTAGTCGTTTTGAGGTAATGTCTTTATTTCTTATCAAGCATTGATTCCATGTATCCATTAGGATAGGACCAACATCTTGTTTATTACAGAAGTGATCATATGCTCTGTACTTCTGCAATACGAATGATTCATAGAACTGAATGCTTGTAATTAACTTAAAGTACAAGATTGCCACTTATGAAAATTAAATTAAAAGAGCAATTAGTTTAGTTCATGCACAAAAATGAATATTTAATTAATGATTGTTGGAAGAGTGCACCTATTTTGAGCTAATATTCTTGTGAAGAAGTTAAAAAGTTAGGGTAGCACTTTATAATAACTACATGCTATGAATCATCTATTAAGCATTGGCAAATAGTGAATTCATTATTTGTTAAGCATTAACTCTGCATTAATAAACGTTTGTAAGCAGTTAATTCCTGCAGCTACAAATGCTCTATTCTTGACTTATAAGTACATTTATAATGTGCTTAATAATTGCGTTTTCACACTTTGTTAAGGATTTATTTTTCATTACTAAATTAAGTATCGCATTATTTACAAACCATTTGTATTTAAGAGTAGTTGATGGTTTTTAAGATCATTCAGAATGAGTTAGTAAATTATTAATAAACTATTAAAATCAACATTTATATATTGTATTATTCAGGCATATATTAATGGTTACTATGTATGTTAATAAATGCTTTATTAACTCAATTTCCTGCAGTTTTGTGACCTAATCTAAAGTGAGGACTATTCATGCTTTATAAATCCCTTATAAATGACAGTTAGTTAAAGCTAGCTAATGAAAATACAGTTGTTCATTGTTAGTTCATGTTCACTCACAGTGCATTAACTAATGTTAACAAGCATGGACTTGGATGTTAATAATGCATTAGTAAATGTTCAATTGTGATTAATGAATGCTGTACAAGTATTGTTTATGATTAGTTCATGTTACACTGTAAAAAAAATATTTGTTGAGAAAACAAAAAACAAAGCAACTTGATGCAGTAAAAAAATTGAGTTGTCTCAACAACTTCTTTCTATCTTTTTAGTTCTCAGTAACAATATTTTGTTCAGCTTACATAATTTAGTTTTTTCATGCAGTGTTGATTATTGTATTTTACTAATAAAGATATTCATGTCACACCAACTGAAGCAACAGTTATGGGTCAATTCATTTTTTTCTGTTAAGTGGATGATGTTTTTCAAACTGGCAAAATAAATAATTAGTACTCGTTAGCATCCTGTTTTTAATAATTTTACCTAAAAATGACAAACACAAGCTTACTACTTAATTCATTTTTTCTTTGGCCTTTTATTCATCCGAGGTCGCCATAGCGGAAAGAAGCGCCAATGTATTCAGCACATGTTTTATACACTGGATGCCCCTCCAGCTGCAACCCAGTACAAGGAATCACCCATTCATACTCAGACACCTGTACCGCATGTCTTTAGACTGTGGGGGAAACCTGAGAACCCGGAGGAAACGCATGTAAACAGGCATGCCAACTGACCCAGCCAGGGTTCGAACCAGTGACCTTCTTGCTGTGAGGCGACTGTGCCACTCACTGCGCCACTGTGTCACCCCTCATACAAGCAACAGATAAACAAGCTCAGTTTTCGATCATCGCGTCACGCATGCGCAAATTATTTAAATATCAACATTCCTGTTCAACACAAAAATGTTTGTCTGTAAAACTCTGTTAAACATGTAGACCTAACATTTTAGCGAATATTGGTGACAAAACATATATTTTTATGTACTCAATAGTTATTCACAGTTCTAGTTATTCACAATTCAGAAAAAGTACAATGTGCTGACCAAATGGTGATTTTATTTTTTACAGTGTAGTAATTGCATTACCTAATGATCCTTATTGTAAAGTGTTACCGACTTTATCTATTTATTTATTTATTTTTTTTTTTCTTTTTCTTTAAAATCCCTATTGTTAAAACACTTCCAGGACCAGTGCTGGGAAAAATGGGAAAGACATTCAAACTGGAAACTAATCCACAAGCCCCTTTTATTTTGTTCTAAAATATTTATTCTTTTCTCAGTGAATAGCACTCATTTTTATCCCTTAGCACAAGCATAAAATTAATATTCATCTTATATTATTCTTTTTCCCTCCACGTGTCTGAAATGGGCCATGGAGCTCCAGCACCCTGCGGGCTGACCCGTCCACCTCTCTGAGATCCCTGAAGGCCGTGTGATTGCCGTAAAGCCACACTATTTTTAGCATCAAGCCTGTTACCATGACGATGGAGTGCTTGCTGGACTCCCTGGTGACTTGGCTGTGTCATTACAGGTGAAGGGCTCAGATCCCGAGGTTGTATGTGTGCGTTTGAATACAACAGAACATTCCACGTCTGAATCACTGGATCGCCAAATGTCACATGCTGCTTCATGCTCCATTAGCGCATTCCTAGCTCTCCTCATACACACTGTGACAGAATGCTTTTATGCAGAATTTGCTTATTTGTTTAGTGACCTAGAAACTGAACATTACAGGACGGCAACATTTGTAGTGTCATTATGTGATATGCACATTAAAAACCAAAGCTCGACAGTATGTGTTATCCAGTCACCAGCCACATAGGTAAGTACACCTTGCAAGCTGGATCCCTATTTGCCTTCAAAACTGTTTTAATCTTCTAGCACTGATTCAAAGAGCTGGAAATATTTCCAAGAGACTTTGCTCTATATTGACATGATAGCATCACACAGTTCGTTGACTGCACATACATGTGAATCTCCAGTTGCCCCACATCCTAAAGGTGCACTGTTGGATTGAGATCTGATGACTGTGGAGGTCATTTGATTATAGTAACTCATTGACATGTTTAAGAAAGAGGTTTGCGATAATTTGAGTTTCGTGAGATGGTGTGCTATCCTGCTGAAATTGGCCGTATAAGATGAGCATACTGTGGACTTAGGCCCCGTTTACACTAGTGTGTTTTCGTTTTAAAACGCATAAGTTTTGCAACGGTTACGCCATCCATCCACACTACGCCGGAGTTTTTCGAGCCCCGAAAATGGAGCGTTTTGAAAATCCTGGAGAGGCCGTTTTTATTCTAAAACGCTGCTGCTCAGTCTCAGTTTGGATGGGGGGGAAATAGAGACGTCTGAAAATGGAGGCGCGGCTGCTGGACACAGAAATGAGAGCAACGTTGACTGCACTATTGTCCGTTTTAGGCGCTATTGTGCAGTTAAACTCTGCCTTTTTTACTACAACAGCTGCACATATTCGCAAGAGGAAAGGTATTGTTCGAGTACTCGCTAATTGGTCCCGTTTCAAGCGGCGTAAGCCCTATTTAGGACGCCGGTTTTAGTGATATACGTATTTGGTGGAGTAGTGTGGACGGAGATATGTTCAGAAACGCTGGGTTAACGCTAGTGTGGACGCGGATCGTTTTCTTGGTAAAACGCCGTTTTAAAACTAAAACGCACTAGTGTAAACGGGGCCTTAGTTGCAATATTGTAATACTCAGTTGGTACTGAAGGGTCCAAAGTGTGCCAAGAATAAACTCCAATACCATAATACAACCATCACCAGCCTGTAAGCAAGAATGTTCCATGCTTTCATGTTGTTTATGCCAAATCCCTACTCCTACCATTAGATGAAGGCTCATTAGACCTGGTAACCTTTGTCTAGTATATTATTGACCGGTTTTTGCTGAGCACATGTAAACTGTATCAGATTGTTGTTCTCATCTGGCATATGCATCACCAGTGGCCTTTTCTTCTGCTCCTGTTGCTGTAGCTCATCTGTTTCAAGGTCTGATGTGCTGTGTGAATTGATTGTAACAAATGGTTGTTTGAGGTACTGTAATGTTGTCTTTCCATCAGCTTGTACCCTTTTTTCTCAATTATTCTCCTCTGACCTTTCTTTTACTCACAGAACTGCCACTCGCTGGATATTTTCCTCTCAGGCCATTATCTGTAAATAAACACATTATAAAGATGGCTGTGTGTGAAAATCGCAGCAGTTTCTGAAATCAGCCTGTTCAATGCAATCTCACTGCAATTCGTCATCTTTTGGATTTAGTGGCTAATTTGTAATCATTTGCATAATCTCATTTATACATTCTAGTACAAATTGCTCATTTCCCTATAAGGGGTTTAGGGTGGGGTTTGTGGGCAAACTTCCTTTTTAAAATTTTATGTTTTCATGAAATTGTATCAATCTCATTATTTTTTTCATGAATCAATCTTGCACTATTCTGACAGTATTTGAAATATACTGTCTGACAACAACCATGTCTGTCACTTACTGTAAATCACCTTCTTCCTAATTCTCATGCTTAGTTTAGACATTGACACATATCCTCCTGACCACTTTTACATGCTTAAATGTATTGTTAGCTGCCATCTAATTGCCTAAGTATATATTTGCATTAATGAGCAATTAAACAGGTTTATCTAAAATTTGTCCAGTGAGTGTATCAATACGACAGTTTTTTTTTTTTAACCTGCTGGCCGTGATGGTATTGCATATTAATAGAGAAGGTCATAAGGTTCTATCTGCGTTCTGAATGATTTTGAGATATCGAGCTTCAAAGTTTTTGCATCCCATTGCAAACAGTGCATGTGTAACATTTGTTTTTTGAAATAAAAAGTCTTAAAATGCAAACAACTTTTAAAATAACATCTCATAATGTAAATGAGTTGTCAACTAATAAGAATATGTCAATAAGAATATAGTCAAGCTATTCAGAGATATTGTCAGATGATCACTTTACCTCTACCATACTTTTAACAGACTTAGATCATTTGTGATTCTGGCTTCCATGCTTTCTTGCATTGTCTTGAGCCTTCACATTGCCAATTATATACTGTATTGTTAATAGCCTGGATAGGTCACAGTCATTCTGCTACATCATAGCACTTTCTACTGGATGTAAAATGCTCTGCAGTACATTTTGTCATTTTAGAATGTTAAGTTCTAAGTCTGTAGTTATTTTGGTGAAAGTAACTAAAAAAGTAATAAGAGTCATGTAACATATTACAATTTTGAGACATTAATATTGTAAGGTAAGGGATTACATTTAAATAACAGTAACAAGTAATCTGTAATGTATTACAGCTTTGAAGTAACTTGCACAACACTGATTACATATGATTACATACATGTACTGTACTGTATGTATGATCTCGGTGAAAATAGCTATATACTGTAA
This sequence comes from Danio albolineatus, assembly GCA_903798035.1. Lineage (NCBI taxonomy): Eukaryota > Metazoa > Chordata > Actinopteri > Cypriniformes > Danionidae > Danio > Danio albolineatus. Next base: position 1,143,468 of record CAIGQQ010000480.1, read on the forward strand.
GATTAGCATACTGTGCCAATAATAAAACTTCAATACCATAACACAACCATCACCAGCCTGAAAGCAAGAATGATCCATGATTTAATGTTGTTTATGCCAAATCCTGACTCCTGCCATTAGAGAAATCAAGGCTCATTAGACCAGGCAAACTTTTTCCAGTATTCTATTGACCAGTTTTTTGCTGAGCACATATAAACTGTATCAGTTTGCTGTTCTCATCCGACAAGAGTGTCACCAGTGTCCTCTTTTTCTGTTGCTGTAGCTCATCTGTTTCAAATTTTAAAATTTTATGTTTTCATGAAATTGTATCAATCTCATTATTTTTTTTCATGAATCAATCTTGCACTATTCTGACAGTATTTGAAATATACTGTCTGACAACAACCATGTCTGTCACTTACTGTAAATCACCTTCTTCCTAATTCTCATGCTTAGTTTAGACATTGACACATATCCTCCTGACCACTTTTACATGCTTAAATGTATTGTTAGCTGTCATCTAATTGCCTAAGTATATATTTGCATTAATGAGCAATTAAACAGGTTTATCTAAAATTTGTCCAGTGAGTGTATCAATACAACGTTTTTTTTAACCTGCTGGCCGTGATGGTATTGCATATTAATAGAAAAGGTCATAAGTTTCTATCTGCGTTCTGAATGATTTTGAGATACATGTATTGAGCTTCAAAGTTTTTGCATCCCATTGCAAACAGTGCATGTGTAACATTTGTTTTTTTAAATAAAAAGTCTTAAAATGCAAACAACTATTAAAATAACATCCCATAATGTAAATAAGTTGTCAACTAATAAGAATATGTCAATAACTCAATTTTGACAAACATGTCAGGTAGAACCTTATAATTCTAAGGTGACAAAGTGCTAATATGATGTATAATAATATAATGAGAAATAAATATTTAATTGTTACTATGCATTCATTATAATATAACAACCCCTCTGTCAATGGCTCCAGTTTTCAGTGTCCTTAGAAAATCCTGTCATTCATATGTACACCGTGAATCATGGAATAGTCTGGAAGATTTACCATTACAATGTACTGGACTACTAACATGATGCTTTTCATGTAGTAACCAGTTGGCTCACATGATCTAAAGTAGCCATTTAATCCAGGTTTGCTTTACATGACACTATAAAAATCTAAATGTTTGGTCAACTGCAACATATGCAATCAAATAATACTAAATAATGACCGCTAAACTGTATAATTGAATGCTGCCCCAGGTATGACTGTGCTAGATTAATTTTTTCCCCCATCACACAATTTCAAATCGATATTTGCCATGGTATGTATTTATTTGTTAAGCAGCTGTGTAAAAAGCAATATACATTGATCTAACCAGTCATTTTTGCGAGGATGTTATAAGACTCTTCTTTCCATCCAGGCCATAAATCAGGCTATACTTTAGAAATGACGTTATTCCTACACTCTCAAAAAAAATAGATAATTGTATATAAGCATATTTCATTATATTTCTTAATATAGTTACATATAATGCTTTAAAGGCATAGTTCACCCAAAACGGAACCATTTCTTCATCCTCATGATGTCCCAAACCAGTTTGCGTTCTTTCTCCTGCTGAACACTGAGGAGGACTTTTTGAAGAATGTTGGAAACCTGTAACCATTGACTGTTATTTATTTTTTGTACTATGGAAGTCAATGGTTACATGTTTTCAACTCTCGTCGAAATATCGTCTTTTTAGTGTTCAACAGAATAAAGAAACGCAAAGGTTTGGAACCACTTGATGGTGAGTAGTAATTAAATGTTAATTTTTGGTTGAACTATCCTTTTTACACAGGTTTGTCTGATTTTTCTGAGTCAGATATTCCTACTGATTTTTTTTTAATCCCAGTTGTAAAAGATACCACCAGAATCTCTGTTACTGAAAAAGTAGCAATTACTAATTCAGTTCAATTCACTAATGAGTAGGGCCACACGGAATCTGCGCGCGCAGAATTCCGCAGATTTCTGCGCAGAATTCCGCAGATTTACGCAGATTTTTTTTTTAGCCCATCATTGATTCTGTTCATTTACTGGTGTAAATGTGTGTAAATGTATATTTATTTTAGTTTTCAAATTAATTTCAGTAATAATATTGACTAATATGAAAATATTCATATTATTTTTTTTACAATACAGTTTGTAAAGTACTATTTTCTGTCTTTTAGTAGAGATTTTATGTGAGAGACTTACTTTGTTTACCAAATAAAGTGGATCTAATTGGATTCGCATTGTAAACATTAAATAAAAGTTAAAAAGGTATTACTTTTTATTTAATATATTAAGTTTTTTGTTATGATACTCCCAAAATCATTCCGCATAAATCCGCAGATTTTTAATAAAATACTCCGCAGAAATAGCAAAAAATGTCCGCAGATTCCGTCTGGCCCTGCTAATGAGCAATTCCAGTGTTATGGATGCGACATTTGCAGTAAAACCTCAAAATATAAATTCAAATAGAAAAAATATGTTAATTTTATATTGAAGCAACTGTTTATTTATTCTAAAACCGAGGGTAACACTTTATTTTGATGGTCCATTTGAGTATTAGTAGACTGTCTGCTTAATATCTGTAGATACTGACATTAAACAGTCCTTCAACAGACATTTAACTGACTATAAGAAACTTTGCAAGTACATGTCAACTTACACTAACCCTAACCCCAACCCCAACCTAACAGTCTACTTATAATCTAATGAGAATTAGTTGGCATGTAGATGCAATGTAACTTAAATTCAACAAACGGACCGTCAACATAAAGTGTGACCACACAGAGTTATGGGATCAGAAAAATATCAATCTGTAAACATTGTTTATGTTTTAAATGTGGAAAATAAACATGCGTTATGGATGTGACAAAAAAAGTCTGTGAGTTTACACTATACAACATCGAAATTCTGTGAATTAAATTACACAACCCAAAAAAGACTATGCTAATCAAGAGGATGAGAGTTGCTCACTATAGAACAAAAATTGACATTTTTGCATTTATGAGGGAAAAACTTTGTTGTGACGGATGTGAAATTGCTACTTGTGTGACTTTTGTAAATCAAATATAATTGTTTTAAAACATTGACAGAAACATTTTAGAGTACTTTAAGGCACTGTGAAATACAAACCTACACAAAATTGTAGAATCTGTTTGGCTATTTTGGTAAAAACAAAATTTTATTTTTTCATGGCAAGGTTGACATTAGCATGCTCTAATGCGTTTAATTGACAAACCAACCTGTTAAGCTTGCTAATAGTCTGCCTTACAAAATTGTGCATCAAAGATCATCAAATGTTAACACAAAGCAAAATCTGACAATTACTGTAGTGAATTTGTTCAATGCAATGATTTGACTTACAAATATTTACCAAGCAACAATAACTGTGATCACACGTTAACTAAAAGAATTATAAAATGCTTTCTAAATACACACACCACAGACTTTGTTATTCAAAACTGGACTTTTGAAACTACAAGGTGCAACAGCAGTGATTAAGCTTTATTTGTCAGTAAAGAAATGTGAATTCCCTCACCCTCCTCCCTTCTCTAGTGCTTCTCTCGTCTGTTCTGTTCTTTCAGCTGAAGGCAGAGGGAAAATTAAAAGCCAATATCACAGTCCATTTCACCAGCCTTCTGCTGCTGCAGACAAAGCCACACGTCAACTCATTCTCTCTCCCTCCCACTATTACCTGCATTCCTCTCTCATCCATCACACTCTCCTGTACCCCTGGTAAATGGTGACGTCAAATCAGGAGAGATCCTCTTTCGCTCGTCTTTCTCTTCTGCTCACGCTCATCTGATTCAGGTTAATGGTGACGTCAAAGAGAGCGGCTGCCCCATCAGACGGCGCTTCATGTGATCATTACTCATCTGTGCGTGTGCGGCAGCAGCGCTTCCCTTGACCTCCACTTATGTTTAGTTTGTATTATTCTCATTCTCGAAAGCTATAATGTGTTTGGGCTGAAAGGAAATATGTATTTAAAATAAAAATAGCACCAATACCAAAAAAAAGAAGAATAGAATAATTCACATTTAGACAATACATTAAGGCCTACCTGGTTTTGAAATGGTGCTGGTTTGAAACCTGCTTTTGGTTTTGAAATTCCGGGCGGTTTTGAAATTCTGGGGGCTTATACAAATAACAAAATAAACATACAAATGAGGCCAAAGCACAATGGTGACACAATGGTCCTGGTGACACAATGAGGTCTTGTAAAGCGAAGCGATAACAATAAACTCTCTAAGGAATTGAACATTATTAATAATTTTAACATAATTTACGATTTTAGTGCCGTTGTGATTTCACATGATGAGTGATGTAGTTTTTCCAAATGTGTCCGACATTAAAATCAATACGACACACCTTGCAGAAAGTGTGGGCATCGTCAAGGTGGCTTCTAGACAAAAACTTGAATTCTTCCATCCAGCTGTTGGTAAATTCACATATATATTTTTTTTTCTTTGCCGAAGCACACCCTGACTCTTTCCTTCCATCATGTGTATGACTACTGACACAACTGCTTGTTGCTACTGCCACCGTTCAAGTCCCGCACCTACCTCCTGCGCAGTAAGCAACAGCGCACCTGAGTTTTAACTGTTGCCAGATTGAGGTAAAATATGTTACAAGATTTGAAAATTGCGTCAATTGTGTGAGGTAATGAACTTCATTCAAGATCTGGCAACTTGACAAACATGAACAAAAGTGCTTTTTTTGAAACTGCATTGGGATGTACAAATTACGGGAGTTTCCCGGGAGAAATACCAAACCGGGAGGGTGGCGGAAGATGGAGGTGAAATACGTGAGACTCCCGGGAAAAACGGGAGTTTTTGCAGGTATGCATTAAGGTAAAGTTTTATACATCAAAACAAAGAAATAGCATGAAATAAATGTACTATACAATCACCTAGTTCCAAAACTCGGCACTATCAGACAGGAGGGTCAGCATTGAGAACCATATAATATTTAAAAATCAAAATAATAAATTGATGTTATTTCAAAACATTTGCTAAGTTCTGATCTGGTTTTGGGATTTTTATTTTAGCTATGCCATAAATGCAACACGAACCATACCGCAATAAAAGGTATCTTCACCAAGATATTAGTTCCTATTATAATATGTTAGTATATACAGTATTTTTGTAGCATATATTCAGATATTCCGGTTTATCAGCAGCCTGACACATAGTGGAGGAAAACAACCACCTAGAAGTGCATTATTCCCACTTATCTGTGCAGTAATAGCTTCACTCTTCACTCTATACTTTAACTTTGTAGTCTTAACTCTTTAATTAAATGCAAAGTTTACCGTATGAGAGGCTGAATGGAGCATGCACTGACCTGCATATTATTCAATCACAAGATAGCACTGAACAGTCAAGAAAAGCTGTATGACAGACAACCATATGAATGTGTATGTAAATGTATTCACTAATGAACGAGAGGACTTATAAAACTCTGTAGGGATGGGCGATTCTACAGTTTTTAATGCTATGGAATAGTGATACTGTGTATTATGAACCGTGAGACCAGTGTAGGTTCACAACTCTATTATAACTGTTTAGAGTTTTTTGTCTTGTTTCTACACTATAAAAAATGTAGTGTTGCACAATTCCATCATGTTGTCGCAACAAAAAATCTATTAAACTTAAAACTTTCTCACCCCGTTTTTTATTTTTATTTTTATTGTTATTATTTTGCTTGTTTTAAGGAAGAACTTACTTAATTTGGACATATTTCAAAAAACGCTTATGCTGTGAAAGGCTTCTTTATTTAATATATATATATATATATATATATAT
>CAIGQQ010000480.1:1173446-1206791 GCA_903798035.1 Danio albolineatus
TATATATGTGTATATATATATATATATATATATATATATGTATATATATATATATATGTATATATATATATATATATATGTATATATATATGTATATGTATATATATATACACGTCCCCTCAAGCCACTGCCCCCCCACTGGGAGGTGTACTGGGTAGGGGGCGAAACATCAGTGAACGGTGGTACCAGCTGACGACCCTGCAGCTGACCCAAATGTATACATATATACATTTGGTCAGTATTCTTCGTAAGCTACATAATTGCTTAGAAGCAATTGGGTATTGGAAGCATTAGATAATTTTGTCAATATTTTTTATATAATATTTGTTAGCTTCAAAGCTAGCTTATGACTATAGCACAAATTTAAGGTTGGTTTTTTCACTTGTTGAAGTCAACAGTTTTCAAAATGTTATCAAAAATTTGATGAGTTGATCAGAAGGATTTTTTTCTAAGACAAAATGCACATAATGCTACACCTTGTATATATCCTATGAATTATAATGAATCTAATCAAGAACTTTTGAATCCAAATAGTATTCAATACCCAAACAATATTGTACATATTTTGATTCCTATAATTTATTCCAGCATAAATATTTCAAACATGTCTGGCATTTTAGAAGAAACTATAAATTGTAAGATTTGAGAAACCACAGATACTTTTATGTCTTTGACAATACAAGCATGGGCTCGAAACACAGAGACAATTAGCTCCACACCCCACAACTTGGGAATGCTGGAAAGTTCACTCCTCTCCTTTCCTTCATTTACATTTGAAGCATCTCCCGAACTCTCTTCTGTTCACTCATCCTGCTCTTCAACCAACTCACACAAAATGGTCATCTCAATATATGAATGCTCTATATCAATCCAAGTTATTTTATCTATGCTATCTTTGATATCATTTAAAATGTCACAGTGCAACTGGTACAATGGTCTCTTTCTCTCAGTAATAGACAATCAAAATAATAGATATATAACTTCAGGTATTTTTGAACCACTGTTAAGGGTATGCCTTTACCTATAGGGCTTCTATTCACATTACTATTTGTTCCCTATGGGCAGTAACTCTTCAGATCTATCATGCCACTAAATACAAAAGCCAGGTTAACCGTTCCCCGGAAGTTTATATATATATACCGTATTTGTGTCCTGATAATGAACGAAGGTCTGAGGGGACGCAAACAACATGAGAGTGAAAAATGTATTATTATTTTAGTTTTGGGGTGAACTAGCCCTTTAAATTTGAATTGAATCCATTAATAATCAGAGCTTGTCAATCTAAATAATAAAATAAGCATCAATATAACACCCCAACCAGAGACAGATTTAGGCATGGGTAATATCGGTGATCACCCAGGGTGGCATGTTGCTGGGGGCGGCACGGGGAGATGTGCAAAACAAAAATGTGCCGCGGTAAAAATCATATGTGGCCCAGTAAGCTTATAGATGTTTTACTTTATGCAAGTGTATTAATCCCAATAATGGTAATGCCAGAATAAAGATGCTAATGGCCATTGACATTAGCCGTCTTTTGCACGCACAAAAGACACGTTTGTTATTCTCTATATGCAACTGAAACAACGCTGGTGACAGCAAACTGACATATGCGCACAGTGAACCATTCTTGCACGCTTCCTGGTGTAAATACCAGTTGTTTACATACACGCCGATAAAGTTTGCGCCTCATGCGCTGTGAAACCAGAGTAACAGCCTTTTCTGATACTGTATGACATATAAATGCTACTTGACAAAACTGAAGGTGATATAATCTGATGATGATGATCTTATTTTCACCAAGTATGGCTATAGAAGCAGAAAGGGTGAATAATGAGGCAGGGAGGTAGGACTTCATAACATTAATTCTTGGCCTTGAATCAAGTCTAAGATGACCAGATAATTCTATAAAACATGTATTTTTTTGTATTTTGCAGAATTGTCACAATTAATTGTTTTCCAGTTACATTTAGGATTCATTCATTCATTCATTCATTCATTCATTCATTCATTCATTCATTTATTTATTTATTTATTTATTTATTTATTTATTTATTTATTTATTTATTTATTTATTTATAATATTAATAATAATAATCATTCTATAATAATAATAATAATAATAATAATAATAATAATAATAATAATTGTATGATAATCTATGTACAATAATAATAATAATAATAATAATAATAATAATAATAATTGTACAATAGTTAATGTATAATAATAATTGTTTATTATTATTATTATTATTATTATTATTAATAATAATTGCTTTTAATGTTTATTTGGTTTATAATAATTATAAATATTTTTATCCATATTTTACCCAAAGTTAGGGTAAAACAACAAACATTTTTTTAGAATGTACATGTATAATGGTTCTTCTCAATATTAGCTAGATGTAACCTTCTACAACCTTACTAGAATCATACTTCTATAAACTTCTATTTATAAGCTTGAGGGAGGGGGAAGAGCCGTATATGGGGTGATTCACCCAGGGTGCCATTCAAGCTAGCACCGCCACTGCCCCAACACACACTCTCTTTCTCTCACACACACACACACACAACCAAACTCTGTCAGCCTCAGCACCATTTGGAGGAGAAAAATGTAAATCTCAAACTATAATCTCTATCTACTATAAAACATGTTTATCTAACTGACTGCACAAAAATCCATGCCAGCCTACTCTACAGAAACTGTAAATCAGTTATTAAAGTTCACTTGGCGAGAAAAAAAAAAATCAGCTTTATCTGCAAACACTCATCCACCGAAAGGCTTCTGCAGTCATGTTGTGCTGTAGAAAGATTGACAAGCAAGCTGTATGCGGCCAGGGCCTTGGTTTCTGCTGACTCACCGAGATGTCACATTGAAATGTGTTTGCCTTGACAATGTAAAAGAGATCCTATGCATGAGAACAGATCATTGGTAAAGCACACACACACACAGGATCATCCGCAGTCTCATCGTTTCAACCCCCTCGACTCTATCTGTGACCTTGTGGAGGATACTGAAGCAAGCTCACCTCTGAATATTTACAATCTGTCTTCATAAATTGCATTATGTGTGCATTTGTATTGGTGTATTGTGCGGCGCAGTAGCTGCTGCATCAGGCCGGGGTGCAACAGAAACTAATTGATGTGCCTGAGACACACACTGCTACAAAAAACATGTTGAGTGTAGCCAACCATGTCCCATTTCAACAAAGCATGTAAGAGGAATCAATCAGAGCGATGCCATTACACTCATGCAGGAGGGCATTTCTGCGCACTACCTTACAGCAGATGGAGCGACTGTTAGAGAGTTTACTTTTTTGTGACCTTGTGTATCCTAATTGCTTTTGCATTTCAGATTCATAACCTCGCTCTCATTACCCAACAACCCATCTGTCTTCCATTAAACAGAGAGAGATAGAGAGAGTGATTTGCTGTATGTCTACACTGAAGGTCTAAGCATTGTGTATGTGTGTGTGCTGAGTCTTAAGTACATTTTGATGCTTTAAATGTAACATGCATGAAACCTTTAACAATCTAGACCTGATCTGGCAATGTTTGAATTAAACAAACCTCCACCCTGACTCCTTTTGTTAATATCACAAGTACAGACATTCTGAATTGTGCCAAGTGATGTTCAAGGGCACATACACAGTTGTTATATCATAACCTACCAAGCGATGCTTACTGCATGACTTTATTAGGAACATTTGATTGTGAGTGGCTGATTCTACAGACAAATATCCAAATGTAAATGTCATGGCATGTAAAAGGGACCTGTGTTTAAGTTATTATGAGCAGAACAGATGCAATGCATTAAATTACACTGATTTACACATTTTAATAATAATAAAAATAAAATAAAATAAAATAAAAATAATCATTATGCTTTTTTTATTAGGTGGCCCTAACTAATATGTACTTATCGTACACTGAATATCATTTCATTTCAATATCATTTGTTACAATGTATTTATTGTGTAAACTTCTTCCATCATTTTCTTTTCAGCTCAGTCCCTTCATTAATCAGGGGTCACCACAGCAGAATGAACCGCCAACTTATCCAGTGGATGCCCTTCCAGCTGCAACCCATCACTGGGAAGCTCCCATAGACTCTCACATTCACACATACACATCACAGACAATTTAGATTACCTAATTTACCTATAGCGCATTTCTTTAGAAAGGAAACCCACGCGAACACCGGGAGAACATGCAAGCTCCACACAGAAATGTCAACTGGCCCAGCCGATGCTCGAACCAGCAACTTTCTTGCTGTGAGGCGATCATGCCACCCACTGCACCAGCGTGACACCTTATTGTGTAAATACAAGTTTGTTTGTTTGTTTGTTTGTTTGTTTTTTACATTGTACTTATGACAGATTAAATACCTGCATATAATTACATCCACATATGTAATTAATATCTGTAATTTATTTCTGTAATTGTAATTGCGCTGCTGACAATCCTTTAAACCTACCCATACCATCACACCAGTCCCTAAGGGGTACCTGTAGCCAACCTCAAGACCACCAGAAGTGTTCTGCAATCCATTATGAACCCAGTGAGTACATTTTCATGATGTGTTTATTTTTCGATGCAAGTACATAGTAGTTAAGGCCATCTAATATAAAATGGGACCATAATAATGATGATGATAATAATAATAATAATAATAATAATAATAACAACAATAATAATATTAATAATATTTCCCAGTGAAGGGTTGCGGCTGGAAGGGCATCCGCTGCGCAAAACTAATGCTGGATAACTTGGCGGGTTATTCCGCTGTGGTGACCCCGGATTAATAAAGGGACTAAGCCGACAAGAAAATGAATGAATAATATTAATAATAGAAGACAGGATGTTGAACTACATGGGGAAAATGCACACCCAAGGTGATGATGCAACTATTATTATGCATTATTTTCTAATATATAATTTGACTGAAGTGAACTATTATGTTTTCACCATGGTTAACCTATTGGTGCCCAATTTTTTTAAATGGTTTTATGCATGTAGCCTTGTTAAATGTGTGCTATAGAAACACATTTTGCGTGTATAGAAAATTGTATGCTAGACGTTGCCGATGGGCTTAAATGGGTTAAGTCATTGTTCATTTCAAAGTAATAATCGAGTTTTGTCCTCAAACAGCTACTTTGTGTACTAATACATTTTTGTACATCTCATACAAAGTTTTTGTATCCAAAGTTTTTGTTGTTGTTGATGTTGTTGTTGTTGTTGTTTATTTTATAGAAATAAGTTAATACATGAAAACATCATTATAGTGTAAATGTAAATGTAGGTAAATGTATTTGTTTCATGTCATTACTGTCTTTATAGTATTTGGATACTTATTACAAAACAACATAATGTGCTTAATAGTTAAAATACTAAGTTACTATTATTAAATTTCTTCTTTACTGGGACTTTTGACCCAATGTAGTCCTACCTGTAAGTAAAAAAACAAAATCCACAAATCCAAACATTCTCTCTCTTTCTCTCTCTCTCTCTCTCTTTCTGAACCCTGTGCACCCACTTTTCACTGAAAGTCCTGACACAGTGCCTGCAGTGAACTCACACAGCTGTGAGAACACATCCATGCATTAACTCAAGCAACAACTGCAATTCATCCAGTACACACCAAACCCATCTCCATCTCCTTCACAAATACACACCCCCTAAAAAGAAGATATCCCTTACCTTCACCCCAAATGCAGTCCAGCCAAAACCACCTCCTCTCTCAGAGTTCCTTCTCACACCTGAAGATTCTTGTTCCTCCGCTGTCCACGAAATAACAAAACGGCGAATCAATGGGACCCAGGAAAACCTTTGCCTTTCTGCTTCTGTAGTAAACGTGAGTATCCCAGATTCAGATAGGAATCCTCTCCTGCAGCAGGATCAGCCGACCGGCTCAGCAGCTCAATGAGGGAGACTACAGGACTACTGCAGAAACAGCAGCATCACACACATACACACACAGAGAGACACACACACACACACACACACACACACACACACAAGGCCACGTTACTTCTGCCTTCACTCCACTCTACCTTATTCTGTCGAGTAGCAGCACCGCTCTTTATTTGTTTTTTTGTTGTTGTTTTTTTTTAGTCTCATTGCAATACAGCAGAACTTTACCCCTGATGCATGGCTTGTATGGCTCCTGGCATTTTCATAAATACGGTTTGTCAGAGCCAGCAAGCAGGATGGCATTTCAGGGAATTGTCTGATGGGAAATACAGAGTAAATAATACTATGAGATGTTGGCTGCATTTTACATGAGCACAAATATACTGTACTAAGATCAATCAGAGTTTAACTAATTAAGTCGACTGTAAGCCAATATTGTGGAGTCCATATGTTTGGGATATTTCTGATTTATACTTAATTTTCATTGTCTGTTATTTTATAAACAAAAAAGGTAACACTTTAGTTTAAGTGACAATATTCAGTATTAATTATTGACTGATTACCTGCCTGTTTTTATGATATTATTAGTTTAAATTAAGTTCCGAGTCATGGTTAGTCACTGTAAAAAAATAATAAAAAAAAATGCTGGGTTCCACACAATTCAACCCAGGCTCAGTCTGAGAACGTGGTCCTGAGTTTCTGGAGACTGCGGAATATGTCCAGGGAGGTACGTGTTTTTGCAATTTTTGTTTTCGCAAATCTACGAGAGGCCGCTGTGTATGCTTTTTGAGATCTCAAATGTCTTTCGCGAATGCCGTTCGCACCCGCTGTTCTCGCGTAAACCCACCAGAGGCCGCTGTCGGCTGACTCTCTGGCTGAATGTATGACTGACTAACTGACCGACCAATCGACCCACCCTCCACCTTCCCTAAACCTAACCAAAATTTTATCGACTGACCCACCCACCTACTTCCCTAAACCCAATCAACTACTTTAAAAAAAGCAATCCAGAAAAATAAAAGCCCTTGTCTCATTTTTACCACGTTTTCAGACTTTACCACCTTCTCACCCTGTTTTTTGCTGGTTTATTTAATTTTTTGTCTGTTTTTGTCTTACTGTACCTGCTTTCTAGAACTGCCCTTCACTGGACTCAAACTCTGCCGTCATGGTCAACTCCTCTCTGCGTCTCGAGTCCGCTGACGAATGCAGCGAGCTAATGGGACAAACTGGTTGCAGCGGGAAAGTCATCCATACGGAGGCAATTGGTCGGCTGGTAAGCGCGAAAAGGAACGGCGTCACACTGCCCAGTTATGTCCTTTAAAAAAAAAAAAAAAATGCAGCCATACGTACCTCTGACCACGTAATGTGCGGTCTCCAGAAACGTTTGTGGGACTACGTTTTCACAATGAGCCTGACAATTTCTTCATGTTGCTTCAACACAAATCAATTAAGTTAACTTACCTCTTTTTTTTTTACAAATTTAAGTGAATTGAACTTAATATTAAGTTGTCCACCCAAAAAAAACTCAATAATTGTTTTGATTCAGCTCATTTAAAAAAATATATTTTAAACAAACAGCAAACTGTTTTTTATGTACAGTGCACAGGAACAAGGAGCAGTCAATAGAAGTACTGTCTAACATTTATAAAAGAAATCAGCACTCACACAGTCTTCTTGAACACATACTGCAGCTGAACATCTGCTATAAAGACAAACACAGTCATGATGTTTAAGGCCAGATGCAGATCTTGGGAACACAGGACCTAATATACTAGGCTAATCAAACACAAACAGGATTGCAAGGGTGAAGCACAGGTGCAGCATATGGAACACTAATAACAGCAGGAAGGGGAACAAAGGATACACATAACACGGATGCATGGAACATTAAAAACATTAAAGCACATGGCACAGGAAAACACTGAATTCTGGCATATGAAGTCCTGACATTCAATATACAGTATAAGCACAATTAATCTAAATCCATCACAACCATTGCAGTTTAAGTCAAATAAATGTTTTACTCGTTTCAGTGAGACGAGAACCATGTGTTTCTGTTATGCTTATGAATGGAATTGTACAACAGACATTTAAGCCATGTCCACATGTACACAGGTATTGTCACTGTTGCAGTTTTGTGCTCTCTCCGGATTGTCTGTTTTCACGTGGGGTTGTCTTGTTTTGATCGTTCACGTGTTTATTGTTTTGGGGCTTCTGGGCTGGTCACGTATCATGACGTCACTCAGCTGTTCTGATTAGTCACCAGCTGAGTGTCATTATATGTCTATATATGGACACCGTTTCTATGTTTCTTTGTCAGTTCATTACGTGTATTCACTCACCTCTGTCTATGCTTAGGACTGCAGGAGTGTCTGCTGGATTCCGTCCGTTTGTCTGTCTGATCTTCCAGTCTTGTGTCTTCGTTCCGGTCGGATCTCCCCTGTGTTGTCACATTTTGACTTTTGTCATTAAAAACATTTTTACTTGCAATTGGATCCATCTCTGTATCTTTATCAGGTGACAGGTATTTTTAATAAACAGAGTTTTCCCCACTTTTTGTTAAAAAAAATATATAAATGTCCACATGAATGCTAAAATGCACTGTGATTCATGTTAAGTACATGCGAACCAAAAGGGGACGATAATGACACTTTTAGGCCGAATTAAGTATTTTCACAAACAAAATTGCATACAAGTCAATGTAAAGCTGAGAAAAGAGGCAGATTACTGTCCCACTGTGTGAATACGAGATGCAGGATTTGCCTCATTGGCATATTCTGCATTTGGTGTAAACTCAGCCATGTTGATCAGAAAGGAGAAAACAGGAGAAAATTGTGGTTGTAGCATAAAAACGACCACACTGTTTCTTGAGTTTTGGAAAGTCTTCACTCTAGCCGGAGTCTTCAGAAAGTTTCATTTTTATCACCCAATACTGCATTTTCATACGTTTTCAACATTTTCAAACATTATAAACAGTGTCAAAAAAAGTGCAGTTATGAAAATACTCAAGTTTCAGTGGACAGGGCCTTAGTCACCATTGACTAAATGTTTTATTTTTATAAATCCTTTCATTATATAAGAAAGTGGCGCAAAAGATTTGCCTAAAAGAACAATCAAGATATTGATTTTGCATCAACAGTGACTATAAAGAGAGTTTTTGTGAAAATGAATGAGTCTATCCAATAGTTTAATTTATTCCAAATCAGGTATTTATATTAAGCTAAGCTAAAAGGGCTCCAGCCAGATCTGGAGATTGGTTTAACTATAGGTGACTTGTTAAAAATTAGCCTATTTATAAAAAAATAATAAATAAATAAATAAAGTGTGTTATTTTAATGAAATGCATGAAGGGTAAAAAAAATCAACATTACAATCTTTTTACGATTAATCATGAAGCTCTACTAACAGCAAGCATAATATCTTTGAAAACAGTCCCTCCCCTGCCGTGCAAAGCCACTTAATACTGTAAGCAAAGCAACTACTATATACAGTGCTTGACCGGCGGGCTGCAGGAATTCCACTTATAACTAAGCCATACTTACAAGCTATGACAGACCGAATATTCAGAGTAACATGGTAAACAATACAGGGGGTGTGTCACAGGTTGTCACTGTTCAAAAATGAAACAATGTGAATGTAAAACCAACTTAAAGCAGGCTAGGTGGAACAGCGCTATTTACTTTTGTTAAAGTAAATAAAAAAATGTTTTAAAAAATCCACATTATCGAGGCGGTCCCTTATGAAACTGAAAATAGTCACATCAATCATTCGCCAAAAGATTTCTGTCGTAGAACACATATGTGCATTTAAACTATTCGTAAAAACAACAACATCTACATCAGCTTTGCATGACTAAAATAGTTTTAAAACAAATTTACCTGTCTAAAGGAAAATTTTTAGCCATGTGTCATCCTTCCTACAGCATGCAAAAGTACTGTAACTCCAATATTGATTCAGGATTTGAAAAAGTTTTGATTCAGCATTTGTTTTTACTGCAGTCACTCTCTTGTGTTCAAATGAATGGCGGATTTGTCAACTGAACAGCGGCGTGCAGTGCTACAAATCTACATTTGTTGACAGACAGTTTAGGCTACTTTTCAGAATTATGGGAATTGCCAACGCGACAATATTTAATTAGAAGAACATTTTTCAGTCTTATGCCTTACCCAAAATATAAAAGCACATATAAATACATTTAGATAATTTACTTTAATAATTACTATTGGAATGTGTCGAGACTTTCAACAAGCACAATAAAAATGTTTTTGAAGACAATCACCTACTGCACCTTTAAACAAAGAAACTTGTTTATCATATTTGGTTTTTACCCACAATAAAAATTACTTCAATAAAAAATGAATGTTTTTTTTTTAATGATGTATAAAAACTAAAAAAGTAATAATAAATGGCTCAGGAAAGCATTTCAACTGGCTAAGGGTGCTCTGAGGTGAATGCAGCAGCACAGGATTGTAATTACTGGACTATGAACTCATTTTACTAGATTAAATTGTTTATCCGAAGCAAAGAGCAGGAGGCGGTGTTGACGGAGAGCAATATTAACATCATGCTCATCAAAACGTGAAAGAATCTGTGTCTTAAAGCAAGCGAGCAAAGCAGAAACGGATCAGACGACACAACCCAGTTGAAGTTCATTAGACCTATCGAGCTGGAACATTAGCCTGATTAAACGATCGCTGTTTTAGGGTCTCTAAACCAAGGAAAAATACGAGAGAGCGCCACGCATCTGGAACCTGCCAAAACAAATCACTGGAGCGCCGCAGCGTCCGGTGCTTCATTAGCGGAGGATGATGAGCACGTTTAACCCGAGTCGGAAAGTAGACTTGCGTATCACGTATGCCCAGACTCTCAGGTAATTACATTTCCATTCAGCATGGCCTTTCACAGATTCCATTTTGCTTATCAAATATGTCCAAATGCGATCTGAGATCAGATTGGGATTCATAAAAGCTCATTAATTACAGCGGGCAAGATGAACCACCGAGCTGGGGTAATTGAAAACGGCTTGGGAAGGTGTGTATATGTCCATAATAAGTGAGCAATGAGAGAAAATGCACACACATGCACAACCACACATATCTTGTGAGTGCATTTAGCTCTGGCTTTACACTAGAGTCAATTGGTTCTGGCATTAGCTTAGCATTGTAGACCTGTTGGGAAATTATGGTTGACTCTAAAAGATGTCCATTAATTAACAGTTTCTCATTGTTATTCATTCCTTTATGTATGCTTTTAAATTGTAGCCTATTATGGGACATTGAGCTCTGCTCCAACAACTTCAGATGTTGAAAACAAAACTCTACAGCTGGACAAAGTGAGTTTTATTAACATCTGTAGCAGATAACATTCATTCATTCATTCATTCACTCACTCAATCATTCATTCATTCATTCATTCATTCATTCATTCTCCTTTAGCTTAGTCTTTTTGTTAATCTGGGGTCGCCACAGCAAAATGAACTGCCAACAATCCAGCAAATGTTTTACACAGCGGATGCCCTTACAGCCGCAACCCAGCACTGGGAAACACCCATACACACTCATTCATACACACATACACTATGGCCAATTTATCTTATTCAGATCACCTATAGCACATGTCTTTGGACTGTGGGGGAAACCGGAGCAACCAAAGCAAACCGACACAGGGAGAACATGCAATCTCCACACAGAAACACCAACTGACCCAGCAGGGGTGAGCTTCTTACTGTGGGTTGACCACTGGGCCACCGTGTTGTCCTGTCGTAGTTACCATAATAAATAACACTTTTTAAGTATCAATTCCCATTAACTGAAGATACTGGCTTTTATTTTATTTTTTTTATATGATGTACTTTGCTAACTACTAATAAGCACCTATTTAAGCCTTGGTTAACTGTTTGTTAATGGTGAGAATTGTACCTTAAAACAAAGTGCATATACATTTGTTTAGACTCTGAACCATAAAACCTTATGTTATATGGATAAATTTTTTGTCAATAGCCAAAAAGACACTGTACAGTATGGGTCAAAATTATAAACTGTCCTTTTATGCCAAAAATCATTAGATTATTAAGAAAAGATCATGTTCTATGAAAATGTTAGGTAAATTTCCTAGTGAAAAATACATTTGCATTTGTAAATTGCATTTCTAACACTTATTTTTCAAATTTAAAGGCAATTTGCTCAGCATTTTGATATTTGTTTTGAACCCTTAGATATTCTATCATTTGAATTTTGGTCAAATATTGTGCTATCATACCATATCAGTGTGTGCTAACAACCCATACATCAATAGAAAATTAATTAAATAATTTATTAATATTAAAAAAAAGACATTCATGACTGTTTTGTAGTCCCTGGTCACATTTTTGCATGAGTATTTTTTTTCCAGGATTCTCCGATTATTATAATTTTTTATCTTCTGTAAGATTACAACGTGCTATTTTCTCTTTTGATTAATACATAACATCTCGAATATATACACCCTCTGAAACCTTCAGCCTTTGCAGCTCTCATGGCCTCATACGAAACAGTGCTTATGTTCAATAGTGCTTATACGGACACAGTAACAGTAGTATTGAATTACAGCAGATGAATGAGCAGATAGTACCCATGCACCTCCACCAGCACTTAACAAAAGCCAGTGATGTATGGGATGTTGTCAGGATGCCATGTTTCTGTAAAACAAAAACACTGTGGTTTCAAGTATCAGGCAGAGAAGTCAGCTGCAACCTAAAAAAGTCAATTGTCTCCAACAGATGCGGATATCGTATGTTGAGTAGTTGGAATTAGCTTTTAGCCTAGCACTTTTTTTAGAAGTCAACTTGCAATACATCTTTTCTCTAGATGCTGTATGTTACTTAAAAACTTAAAACTAGACAATCCTTTTGCGTGTGAACATGCGATGGTATTCCTATCCACTGAGAAGTAATGAAGAGCTTATAAACAGAGCCAATTCCTTTATTACACACAAAGTTTTGCTGCAAGGTGATGCGTTTCTGAAGCTTGAACTGAACTGTCAGCAACATCATGACTTTGTGGTAATTTTTGCCATTTAATGTGATTAGATCATGTCTGTTTATTGTCCGGTATGCAGCAGGTTCCTTTTTGGAAGTCTAATGCATGTTCGAAACACGTTCAATATCTGAACATCTGACTGCTTTAGGATGTCAATAGATGTGCAAAAGTAGTTCAATATAATAGGTATAATAGGATTGTATGATAAGTGACTTTTTTGATGTCTGAGGACATGCAAAACAAGTTACATATGTAAGTGCCTGATTTGGAACATTTTCAGAGGACTTCTATAAAATGTTCAATTTGCATGTCTATTGGATATCAAAAAAAAGATGTTACAAAACTCAATTCTGCCTCTTCAGTAAACATCTTTAAAATGTTTAATTTTAATGTCAATTGGATGTTAATACTACCATAGTATGGTAGTTAGACATCTCCAGATTGGAGGAAAGTCCTTACTCCATGTGAAGGAGTTCAAGTATCTTGGCGTTTTGTTCATGAGTGAGGGAAGGGTGGAAAGTGAGAAAGTGAGAGATCGAGAGAAGTCAGCTGAGGTGGCTCAGACATCTGTTTCGGATGCCTCCTGGACACCCACCTATGAAGACCCAGGACACACTGGAGAGACTATGTCTCTCGGCTGGCCAGGGAATGC
The DNA here is from genome assembly GCA_903798035.1 of Danio albolineatus. Lineage (NCBI taxonomy): Eukaryota > Metazoa > Chordata > Actinopteri > Cypriniformes > Danionidae > Danio > Danio albolineatus. Next base: position 1,187,027 of record CAIGQQ010000480.1, read on the forward strand.
CTCAGGATCCCCGCGAAGGAGCTGGAGGAAGCGTCTGGAGAGAGGGAAGTCTGGAGTTCACTCCTAAGACTGCTGCCCCCGCAACCCGGCCCTGGAAAAGTGGATGAAAAAGAGATGAGATAAGTAGGATATCTAAAAAAGTTGTTTTCCATTCTAGTTCCTCAGTGGACTTTTTTAATCATAAGACAAAGACATTGAATTAATGTCTTTTGGACATGTGATGTTTTTGGTTTGTTTAGTAGTCGTTGTCTTGTGTTTTGTTAACAATTAAGTTGAACCACCTGAGTTAACTGGAAGCAACAAAGTTTGGATGGTAGCGTTCACACTTATTATCCAAGCCAAAACAAAACAAAACTGCTAAGCATATAAACAAACCCCTTAAAATTAGAAGTAGCTCAAGGGCTGTTCACACCAAGGTTGCTGGCTAAAATAACTACACTGTTTAATAAATTTACATGACTAGCTTCATACTACAACTACAATATTAAGAACAATACAGTGAATCAATACTACTGGGGGAAAAACCTGATAATCAAACAGAATTCAATGAACTTGGGAATTTAAAGTGGTAGACAAGAAACACTTATGAGTCAGTAGAACATTATGTAAAACATTAACCTTTTCATACTTGATAAACACGTCATACTTGTCATACTTGTCAATTTTCCACTAAATTTAAAGACTGCTGAAATTATCACGACTGCTAAAAATCCTGGTTTAGATTTCCGTTTAAGAACTAGAGACCAGTCTATGCCTCTAAAAGCTAGCATTACAAAAAGATCTGCTGCCTGCCAGCAACAGTCACACTGACTTTGTAATAATCTCCACAAGACTCAGTTTTTGCCAAATACAGAATAATCAGACAGTTTCCACAGAGGCATAGATGGCTTTCTTTTCTCTGCAGCTTTAGTATTGTTATCCACCCATCCATCTATATATATCGCCTCAAATAACTAGCAACAAGCAATGGAAGAGCTTCCTACTGGAAACCATCACAAATGCTATATAACCCATTGTGGAGCTTACACACATGCAACCAATGACACACTTGTATTTTTTTTTTCTGTAGGCTGTTATGAAGTGTCCCCTGTGCAGTGTTGGTTGACGTCCACAAAACACACTTCTTGCACTCCAAATCCTTTTGCCCTTTTATAAATCACAATAAAGGACTGTGCCCAAATTAGGCTGATATTGTGTCTGTTAAACAGACCAGTTGAAGTTATATTGAGGTCTTGTTATATAAAAACATGACAATATTTATCGCTGATGTAAACTATATTAGTAAGCCAGTTTACAATGTTTTGAGGTACTATTTGCTAAAAGAAATTACATACCCTTATGTATTCACCTTCATGTTGTTTAACATTTATAAGATTTCCATTTATATTTCTGTTTATTCACTTAAAGTGCCTTCATCTAAAACTAAATTCACCTAAATTCCCAAAAAAAATGTCATAAAACTAAATGAAAACTAATGAACCGAGCAGTCTAGATGATATGATATATGATATGACATAAATTAGAATATAAGTTGAAAGAGACCACACACTTTAGTCACAAATGAATGCACAGAACTTGAGAAAAACGAGAGTGGGTAAACAGAGACCAAATGTACATTTTTGGATGACAAACTCTTTAAAGTTTGTGAACAGCCAATCTGATATTCTTTGCTATTAGATCTGATCCATTTGATCATTTGAACCGCACGCTGGAATAGCTCTAGTTAAAATGAAAGAAAAAGTGTCATTTAAATCACCATAACACTTTTAGTTTTAGAACTTTATTCAAAGGCTCTTCGGTTGTTTATCATCTCACTCACATAAGTACATTAACAGGAAGAGGCAGAACTCAGTGAGCACTGAGGAAACCCAACAACTGTCTGCATTCCTTGCGTATTGCTTGAGGGAAAAAATAAGTTTCCAGAGTGACCTGCATTACTACTGTACTGTATATTATGCTGAATATGGTATTTAATAATAGTGGGGGAATCTGATAATGCCAAATACCTGATTTTACAAGTAAAAAAAGGCCTATTCATGTGCACTTACAGACAGAGGGTAAAGTATTTGGATTATAAACATAGTATGGTTTCAGAATTTTTAATATTTTTACTCTGGTATCACTATAGCCCAGTGCACTAGGGATCAGAACAGAGTTTAAAGGGCGTCGCATAACGGATGTGCCGCTCAGCGCATGACAGCTGGAAGTATCGCACACCAGACGTGCACATGAACAGTGTCCTGAGTCGAGGCTGGGTGTCGCGTACAGCTGCCGACTCACTGAAATGCTGCATAGCGCATCACTGAGCGGCGCCTTAAGTCTACCACCCTGAATCAATGCCAATTTTTGCATTTAAACGCACAATACATATTTAAATGCACAAATAATATATTGGTCACACTTTATTTTGATGGTCCGTTTTTTGAATTTAAGTTACATTGCAACTAATTATCATTAAGTAGACAATCTACTAATACTCAAATGGACCATCGAAATAGAATGTTACCAATATATTTGTATTATTTTAATATTTTTAAAATGATATGTCTCAGAGGTTTTGATCGATTAGAATCAACTTTGACACCACAAAGTACAAACAGAAATGCAATAAGCATCTAACCAGTAGTGCAAATAATTAGATATATAAAAAATCCAAATATAAAATGAGCATAGATTATCTTTATGACATATAGTGCAAGTTATGAGGTAGAAGGGCAGAGACCAGCTAGACGTAAATTATTATAAATACAATATAGAGTGCAAGGAAGTATAAACAGAGGCTGCATGGTACAGTAAGTAGCATGTGTTTATACAGTATATGACTATTGACCAGCACAAAGGGCAACAAATGTGCAAATATCAGACATAAAAATGAGTAATATAGATATTAATGATATAGATACCTTATTTTGGTTTAAAATATTGCTATAGAATTGCATTGTAACTTCACTATCATGATGCATGAAGAATAGGGCAACACAGGTTATTGTAAATGTGCTTCAGCCTATGTTTTTAAGTAACCGCAATCAACGTACGTTTGACTGCAGTTTCTTGTTAAATGAACATTATGGAGCAGTATGAGCCCAACAACGTTCATTCCTTTTCACTCTAATGATATTTACATGGACATTATTGTCGAATAAATTATTATTTTCATGCAGCTTTGCACAACACCAACTAAATACCACAATGCAACTTAACGATGTTTTTTAGTTGAATATGTTTGCGTCACCTGTCTATCTTCACAAAAGAGATAAAAGCAAAGCAAGGTAAAACTATGTTGCCGCAGTGCACTTTTTTCTTATGTTTGCTTTTGAAAACCTATTGTTTGGGTATAGGGAAGGGTTAAGATCAGTGGTTCACTGGTCTAGGTGATCTGTCCAAATCTGTAGGTGGAGCACAAGAAGGATGTGTATCTGAAACAGAATAAAACGCAAGTGACATTTTTCAAATTCCCAAAAATGTAGACAGCGCCTTCTAGTGGATTTGGCATTGGGAACATGCAAAGAAAAGTACCTGGAGCAACGTATTTTTAGTTTCCACAAAAAATGATCTAATGAACCCGGATTGGAATAATGACTTGATTGCAGTAGGAATAGTGTGTGAATTAAGTGTAGGAATAGTGACTTAAGTTTCTATTCCAGCCATTAGTATTGTTATTTAGCTTGATTTATATACAAGTTTTGAAAAGTCTGTCACTGCATGCTCTTTTCTCATCTCGCAGCTATTTGTATCACTGGCACGGCATTTTTTTGGTTTACTTCTTGCCTCGCTGACAGACGATTTATCATGTGTCCACAAACACCAGTCCTACAGTGCAGCCCTCACTCAAGGTGTCCCCCTGCATTATGCCTTTACCTTTCATAATCAACATGCTTCCCAGTGCTCAAATCATCCGTTGTTGTCTTGGTTATTGTCATTATGCTGATGACACACAGATTTATTTTACTCAAAAGTCCCACTGAGATTGATGGAGATTTTCGTAAACAGTCTTATTTGGCATCACATTTGAGCCATCTATCACTTTCAATGCACCACTTCAGCTCCTATTCTATGCTCCATCTCTATAACCCTGCACATTTCTCTGTGTATACACTCTACAAATACCTGTTATTTAAAAGTTGTATGACTGTATTTATCAACAGAAATCATCTGCAGATATGTTTATTTGTACTTTTGATATTGCACTATGTGAAAATTATTTATACTAATTTCAAGAGGATCACGTGCAGATGATTGCTTGCAGCTGGTCCCGCATTATTCACTTTATGATTCACCAATCAGACGATTCCTAAGCCACTATAAATACACTAAGTTTCATATCATAGCCATATTCATTTTGAAGAATCCTCCTCCTTTCCTACATGGGTGGCACAGTGGACCAGTGGTTAGCACTGTTGCCTCACAGCAAGAACATCACTGGATCTAGTCCTAACCAAGCCAGCTGCTGTTTCTGTGTGGAGTTTACACGTTCTCCCCATGCTCATGTGGGTTTCCCCCGGGTTCCCCGGTTTCCTCCCACCATCCAAAAACATCCAACTTAAGTTAAATGACTAATCCAAAGCAACACCATAGACATGCTCCTAATAAGTAGTTATATTTTCATAGCAATTACTATCCATTCATTAGCTACCCGCATGGGAGTTCTCGAGATCCACCTGAGCTCAAACTCTCCTCTCGCCTTGCAAATGGGAGGGAGCCCCGGGCTTGAGGATCTTATGAGCTCAGGGCTCTCTCCCAGGACAGCATGCAAAACAAGCTTTATAATCAATCATCAGCTAAGAGTGAACTCTTGAAATACAGTTCACAAAAGCTATTGATGCTGAAAGTTTTACTCTGAAATTTAACAAAGTGACATTTATTGAATTTATTAAAACAATATAATAAAAATATGCATTGCATAAAAAATACTTAATACAATAAATAATGTGTTGGTCATGGAAATGGATAATGAGCTGTCATTTAACTTTTTAATCAACCAAAAATATTTAAACATCAAGCTTTGTGTCAAACCCATCTGCATTTTAATTAAAAGCAAATATTTGCATTCACACTACACTGGATGTTGAGCCTTGTATAGGCTCTTTCACAGCATTAAATATAATTGTAACTAGCCAATCTACTTCAGTAAATATTATTTATGTTTTTTTTTCTCTCTACTGGTAAATTACTGGCAAGAATCATTTGGGAAAACAGGACATATATACATACTCAATTCAATTTAAGTTTATTTGTATAACACTTTTTTCAATAATTGTTTCAAAGCAGCTTTACAAAAAGGTACACACAATCAAATTAAGTTAAAGTTACAATTAAACATAAATTAAAAGTTATTATATACAAACATAGTTTTATATAAATATAAAAAAATATACAGTTAAATTAAACAGGGTTTAATTGTGGTAATTTACTTGGGCTACTGTGTGCAAAATGTTCAATGGCCTAAACTCTCAAAATAAAGGTTCCATAATTGTTCTTCTATGGGATCACTGCAAATAATACGTTTTGGAACCTTTAATATTTCGTCACCTAGGAATTAGAAGGTTTTATCTGCGTTCTGAATGATTTTGAGATATTGAGCTTCAGAGTTTTTGTTTTCCATAGCGAACAGTATACGTGTGTAACATTTGTTTTTTTAAATTAAAAGTCTTAAAATGTAAACAACTTATAAAAAAACATCCCATAATGTAAATAAGATGCCAATTAATAAGAATATGTCAATAACTCAATTATGAGAAAAATGTCAGATAGAACCTTGTAATTCTAAGGTGACGATTTGTCAAATTGTATCAAAGTCAACAGCAACCAAATCCAAAACAGACTTCTAAAAAACTGTAACATTAAACATGAGAAATTAGAAGATCAAAATGCATATTGAAAGTGCAAACAGTATTCAACAAAAGCCAAGCGGCAGACACAAAGTAGAGAACTGGTGAAAAACTACTGTCAGTAAACACTGAAAGTTCTCATTCACTATAGAGGAAATTCAATAGAGAGACAATTTTACAATAAGTACAATTGAGAAAACCAATGATCGCTTTTTGTTTCCTGATGTAAAGGTGACAGGAGCTGGTTCAAATTCTCCACACAGAATCAGAGATGAAGGTGAGATCACAGCCAACGATGTGTGAGGTTGAGTGCACAACACTGTCCAGGTGTTCCCTCTGTAGAGCTGTGGCATTGCCAAACCAAACTGACCCAGTTTACACCTGCACTAACATGTATTGACACTGGTCAACAACTGTAAAGTCATGTGTGATGACGTAAATATGAAACTACAAACCAGAGAGACCCTGGCTGATTGCCTTCCATTCACATTCACATTCACTCAAACTACTATTATAGTTGTAGCATTATATGCTAATTTTATTTCTGAGACAACCAAGTGTTTAAATACAATACTACCTTATTTAAGCAGGAAGTAGATGTCAAGACAATCCTTTAAAGCTCAGTCTGAGCATCAGAATGGGGAAATTTAAGTTAATCTGAATTTCATGTTTGATACCATGATGGGCTGAACTGAATATTTGAGTAACTGTTGATTGGTTTTCATGCACAAGCAAGGCTTTACAGCTTATACTCTGAAAAAGAGAAAATAATCAGTGAATGCCAGTTTCCTATGGCTTTAAATCCCTTGTTTGAGTTGAGGAGAATGAATGATCAGAAAGAAAACAGTAGCTCAAATAACCAAACTATCTAACAGAGGTCTGCAGAAGAGCGTTTCTGAACACAAAACACATCAAACCTTGAAGCAGATGAGCTACAACAGCAGAAGAAGAGCAGCACACTCCACATCTCTCAGATGGGCACAGCAAACAAACAAAAAATGTTTACACAAATACATTTTAGTTTTAAAACAGCGTTTTAGAACAAATATTATCCACGTCCACACTGGCTTCTCACCTGGTGTTTCTAAAAGCTCTCCGTTAACACTATACAGCTGAAATAGCACATCATGTGACCACAAACACTCTTTCATGCGCTGCAGCGTATGTGGACATCTGACCTCTAGGCAGTCAGCGGGTGCTGAGAGCACACCTCTCCAGGTGAAAGCAGCGCACGTCGAACAGTTTATCAAGAATCTACCACTGGATCTCACTATAGTCATTAAATGTGGTATGTTATTCATCTTGTCTCTATCTAACGACTCTTCGATCTTTTAAATCTATTACTTGTTCTCAGGTAACATGTTTTGAGTGCAAAGATAAGTTAATATATTAATTTATGTAACCACGTACACTGATTCTGAACATTTGACTGATTCCTTGCCTTTATTTCTTATAAAGTATAAACATATTGTACTATTGATTGCCATTACGGATTATTAAAACTGATATTTAGCAAAAGAGACAGGGTATGTTTCATATTTTTAATTGAAAATGAAAAGAGGCAGTTATGTCATAGGCTCAGTTTCATTAGCCTAAATATACATACAGTGAAGATGACGGTGATATAAATATGTAGCTACACGACACCTTAACATTTTGATGTCTGTTAAGTTTTTAATATCAAAATAATAATAAGCAGTCCCTTACATCATGTTTTCATTTTCATCATGTTAAGATAGAGCAGGGTGATGTGAATGATGTTATAAAGTAGCCTACACGGTTCCCATTGATGATTTGACTGACGTGTTCTCAGAAGTTTGTTTTCCATATGAAACTTGAGAGGTCTGAACTTACAAGGAAAGGATGCAAGACTGAACTTTGTGTACTTAATTTTAAGAAAAAGTCCCTATCAGTAGGGCCAGACGGAATCTGCGGACATTTTTTTTGCTATTTCTGCGGAGTATTTTGTTAAAAATCTGCGGATTCATGCTGTATGATTTTGTCATAACTAAAATCTTAATATATAAAAGTAATACCTTTTTAACATTTATTTAATGTTTACAATTTGAATCTAATTAGATCCACTTTATTTGGTAAACAAAGCAAGTCTCTCATATAAAATAGCTACTAAAACCCCGAAAATAGTACTTTATAAACTGTATTGTAAATAAATCACATGAATATTTTCATATTAGTCAATATTATTACTGAAATGAATTTGATTATATTGAAATAAAACTGATTATATATAAATTTACACACATTTACACAAGTAAATAAACAGAATCAATGATGGGCTAAAAATCTGCAGAATTCTACGGAATTCTGCGTGCGCAGATTCCGTGTGGCCCTGCTATCAGCCACACCTCTGTTTTCAAATGTCTCCAGTTTCCCCCCTCCACACTGACAAACGCTCCTTTTCGGGCTCGAAAACTCTGGAGTAGTGTGGACGGAAGCAAAAGCTATGCGTTTTAAAAATAAAATAAATTAGTGTAAACAGGGCCTGAGGATACAGTTTACATGGGCTCAGAACAACTAGATAATAGAAGACTGCAAACAGTTGACTACACTGATGAGTCTGGATGGTAGGGTCTGAAATTGGTACACATAGAGGCATGGATTCATCCTGCCAATTGGTCATTATTTTATCTTTAAAGTCTACCTGTGTATTGTTACTGACCATATTCATCCCTTTTAAGGCTGAGACACACAAAGCCGACAGTCGGCGGGCAACGTCAGGCCGTCACTGAGCATCTGTCAGGCTAGTTTGTTTGATGCACTCCACATTTCGCCCTTTCATCGTGCTAACGTTGGAAGACATTTGCCAGATTCAGTCTGTAGAATCAACATTGGCCATTGGTGAAAAAGAGAGCTCTGGTTAGTTATTCAGCCACAAATCAGAGCACGAGAACGAAAACTGAAGGGACGGGATTACGTTACATTGTTTAAATATTTACAAATAACTATCAGACATTTGAAAATTATACATAAACACTACTTTGTGTATGGTTTGTATGTGTGCAGCACTAGTTCTGGTTACCATTTGTGGAATGACAATAGAGATACTGCCACCTGCATCAACTCACGCAGAACATACATTCTCATTTCTTATAGCTGTCGTCCGTTTGGTGTTTTCATGTACAGCTTTTGGTTTACACGGGAACAGGCGCAATTGATGCTAGGTGACAACACAGTTGGTTTTCTTCACCATTAGTTCTTTAATGCTGTTTTTGTGTGTCTTCCAGGAGGATAAAGCACAATTCCACAAAGCTCAAATTATCTCAAACTGACTTAAGAGTTCACTAAACTTAAATATCCTCAACAGTCACCAGATCTCAATGCAAAAGAGCACAATTGAGATGTGGATGAACAGGAGATTCACACCATTGTTGTCGTGTCAATATGAACCAAAATCTCTAAATATGTTTGTAGCAATGTGTTGAATCAACGCAATAAAGAAATAAGCCAATTCGGAAAGAAAAAAATTGAACTCATACACTGTTCGGTGAGTGTATTACTCATATGTTTGTACTGAGCACTATAATGAATTGTTTATAACCAATATGCACTGTATTGTCGTTGTGCATTTGGTCAGCAGCACACATTTTTAGGAATGGGTCTGTCATGGCAAAGCGGCTGGGGTTTTTGGAGGTTAAATGGAGTCAGCCATTTCTGCTGATGAAGCCAAACTGAAAGCCTGCAGCTTCCCTTAAACACAGAGCATGTGTAAGAAGGAAAAAAAAGAGAATAACAAATACACTTTTTACTAAGAGCTACAGGCAATATTTTGTTCAGCATATGTAATTAAATTACGCTGGTGTGTTCAGTAAAAGCTGTGCTCCAGGAACAGTGATTCTCATAAAAATTCTCATTTTGATTTCCAACATATGCAGCTATAACAGAATTTCATATCCGTTTAAGCTGACACATGCCTATTATTTCTTCCCCAAAAAATTCTGAACGTAACTACTTGAATTAGATTTTAAAAATGCATTCACTTTCTAATACATATTTTAAAATTACATTTTATACATTTATTCATGCGCCACGGTGGCCTAGTGGTTAGCACGTTGGCCTCACAGCAAGAAGGTCGCTGGTTCGATCCCCGGCTGGGCCAGTTGGCATTTCTGTGTGGAGTTTGCATGTTCTCCCCGTGGTTGCGTGGGTTTCCTCCAGGTGCTCCGGTTTCCCCCACAGTCCAAAGACATGCGGTACAGGTGAATTGGGTAAGCTAAATTGTCCGTAGTGTATGTGTGTGAATGACAATGTATGGATGTGTTTCCCAGAGATGGGTTGTGGCTGGAAGGGCATCCGCTGCGTAAAACAAATGCTGGATAAGTTGGCGGTTCATTCCGCTGTGGCGACCCCGGATTAATAAAGGGACTAAGCTGAAAAGAAAATGAATGAATGAATGAATGAATGAATACATTCATTCATTCATTTTCCTTTGGCTTAGTCCCTTAATTATCAGGAGTCGCCACAGCAGAATGAACCGACAACTATTCCAGCATATGATTTACATAGCGGATGTCCTTCCAGCAACAACCCAGTACTGGTAAAACACCCATACACTCTCTACAGCCAAATTTGTTTACCCAATTCACTTATACCGCATGTGTTTGGACTTGTGGGGGAAACTTGAGCACCAGGACGACCCCCAGGGAGAACATGCAAACTCCACACAGAAATGCCAACTGGCCTTGCCAGGACTCTGACCAGCAACCTTCCTGCTGTGAGGCGACAGTGCTAACCACTGAGCCACCATGCCATCCCAAATTACATTTTAATTGAACATTAAATGTAGAAACATTCAATTTGAAATGCTGTATAAATTAATTTTACTATATAGCTCGATGCTCAAATGAAAAAATAAAAGTAGTAATTAAATTTCAATTAAATGTATAATGAAATTACATTCATCCTTGAAGATTTCAATACAATTTTGAAATGTTTTAGATAGCTATATAAATAAACACATGAATAAATATAGTAATGTTATAACTGAAATAAAATGAAACTATCAAATACTTGCACTACAGAATGTTGTGGTAAATCACATAGGATTAAATGATTTGTTCATCCCAGTTTGCCCCAAGTCTCCTTTTTTAAAATTTCCTGACATTAAAATATGATAAAAATACCTCCCATTTTGAGGCAGACCACAACTTGATGTAGGAGTGCGGATTCCCCGCCCACTGAATTTCATATCATAATAATAATCATATCAACAAGACAGGATGTGTGCAAAGCAATCAGGAATAAAAGATCTGTTCAGCTCTCTGTGATCATCAATCATCATCAAATTTGATCAAGAGTGAGTTTAAAGTTTAAAATGTTTTTAAAACAGTTTGTAATGAATTACAGCAGTTGATATTAATGTGTATCCTGTAATATTTGCAGTGCAAAGAAATAAATAGTGCAAAGTTAAATGTGTGTGCTGTATGTGTGTGCGTGAACTTGGTAATGACATTGTGTGTGACTCATCTTAATTAACTCCACAAAAAATACATCAAGTAATCATTGGGAAAGTTTTTACGGTAGTATTTCTCACAAACGTTACCTAAGATCTGCTTCCTTCATGCCTGTCACTGTGCTGTTTATCTAACGCAGCTGCGGCAGAGATTGAGGCACACTCTGACAGGCACATGGGAACAGTGGGCGGGCAAAAAAAACAAGCATTAAAGGCACAGGCCAACATTCTAAAAGGTATAATAAATAATCTGATAGGTGTTTAGAGCTGAAATATTACAGACAGATTCTGGAGATACAAAAGACTTATCTTAAATCTTTAAAAAGTAGTAAAACAGGTGCCTTTTAAATAAATGTAATACAATTAATCAACAAATCATGGAATGTTGCAAAAAAATCCCATAAAATATTTTAAAATGATAAAATGTAATAATTTAAATTACAGGCAACGCAGTGGCGCAGTAGGTAGCGCTGTCGCCTCACAGCAAGAAGGTCGCTGGTTCAAGCCTCGGCTGGGTCAGTTGGCGTTTCTGTGTGGAGTTTGCATGTTCTCCCTGCATTCGCGTGGGTTTCCTCCGGTTTCCGCCACAGTCCAAAGACATGTGGTACAGGTGAATTGGGTAAGCTAAATTGTGTGAACAGAGTGTGAATGAGTGTGTATGGATGTTTGTCAGAGATGGGTTGCAGCTGGAAGTGCATCCGCTGCGTGAAACATGTGCTGGATAAGTTGGCGGTTCATTCCGCTGTGGCGACCCCAGATTAATAAAGGGACTAAGCCGAAAAGAAAATGAATGAATAAATAAATTTACAATACAAATGTAAATTTATAACACTAAATATATCATATTATACTGTATGTGCTGTTTAGAGATTTGAACATATGTATTGCAATTGTATAAATCTATTACACTTTATTAAATATAGAAGCTATTATTAAATACACTGAAATGTTGCAATAAATAAAACATGTTTTAAATGTACCATATTTATATATTTACTTTTAGGTACCATGGAAATGACCACCTGAAATGGAGCTGAAATATTTCATTTTGTATACTACACATACTTTTTTCTTATTATTATTTGGTCGAGACTTATTTCGCCTACTGCAAGTGTGATCAAGAAAAAAACACAAGCGCATGAGTCTGTGATTCGCACTGCAGCTCTTACTACAATACACCGGTGCATGCTTGAATGAGCCAAATGTCCTTTTTTTTGCTTTTGTTTTGTATTTTGTCAGGCAAAATCTTGCACGCATGTAAGCAACCCTTATGCTATTAATTTCAATTCCCCTGAGGCGTGAAGGTACATCACAAATGCACACATTGAACACACACGCACACACACACACACATCTCATCTCATCTGCGGAGGTTAAAGGGTTGCCACAGCTCCTCTTGCCAAGACGGATGGGCTTTTCAAAGATGAGACTTACCATCCTTCATCCCTCTCTTCCTCCCATCTCTCCCTCTTTCCTCAGCCATCCCTCCATCCAAAAGGTAAATCAATATAAATTAGACTCCTCTGTAATGCCGGTCTGCTCCCCTCTCTGAGGCAGAAGACACATAAATTAAACTGTAGGCCAGAAGAACCAGCTAATCAAAGAATGAGATGGAGAGAGAGGGAAAGACTGTGTTCGTTACAAGAACACAAACACACACAACCTGCATCCATAACCATGAAGATCACAATATCAGGCCGTCTGTCTGACATATAGAGCTCGCTTCTGGAAATACGGCAGAGTACAGGCTGTATAATAACATATATATCACTCAAGCATCATGCTGCATATAAAAGATCATACCAGAGTAACTGTACTGTAGTGTGATGCATGCTGTTTCTTCATTTGGTGTATATACATTTGTATCGTCCCGGTCAGATGCAAATTTTATGGAAGGGAAGAATTTAAAAGGAACCATGCAACATGATTTACTAACATTTGCGCTCCTGAAATGGTGGATATTTGCCATATTGGGTAAAAAAAAAAAACATGTCTTAAATGTTGTTTTAAATAGCTGCAGTTTTTTGCCACATGTATTTGTTTAGAATGCCAGAGGAAAATAACATAATTATATCAATAACATATTTGGCAAACAGTTTGCATTGTCCGAACACACAGTTTTCCCAAATATGATGTTTTTAATTTGCTTTAGGGATTAAAAGACAAACAACTAGGGTGAGTCATGTAATACTAGTGCGATTTTAGTTCACGCAGGCAATATATGATCTGTTTCCATTGCTCCTGAACTGTCAAAAACACAAACAGGACTATATCATAAGTACAGTAAGATAGAACTGTAAGTGAACGCTAGAAGGATTGTGAGTTGAGCGAATGGGTGCTGTCCAATTATGAAGTCTTTGATCTTGCATGTAAAAGGATTTTGTTGTTGTCTTGTGGCCACTGTGTGAATATGCCTTTCTTTGTCCAATAAATACATAAATAAATAGGCCTAAATAAAATAAAACTACACATATTGTTCAGTGCGTACTGCATAGTTGCTTTTATTAATTAACTACATTTTTTATGAAGTAGGTTAAGTTTGACCTCATGAAGTGGGGTTTATTTATAAACTAAATTTCGAGAGGATCACGTGCTTATGATTGAACACAGCTGGCACCTCATCAGCTCAGCATAATGCACCAATCAGACGAATCATGACTCACTATAAATTACCAAAGCTTTCCACTCCAGTCATCTTCGTCTTGAAGAACGCTCCGTTTCAGCCAGCTACTGCTATCACCTCCACAACAACTACTTCAAAAACCAACAACTTCAACTTCAACTTCAACAGCAGCAGCAGCATCATCATCATCATCATCATCATCATTATCATCATTAGGCTTGTTTGAGATGGCCAAATTCTGCGCAGAACGCATCACCGGTGACCACCGCAAGGTGCATGCCGGTTAGAAACGTGTCCGACTTGCGTGCGCCTTGCTCTGATGTCACGCTGACGTGCGCCAAAAAACTCGCGCGACCGCGAGGCGGATGTCTCGGATTGAGCAGTCGGCTGCAGTTGCTCTCCAACGACTGCGCTCACCAAAAGCATGATGGGAAACGACTGGCTGACGACACAGCTCAATGCTTATTGGATGAGACTGAAAATACGCGTCTCTATCTTCTGTTTTTACTAAGGTTTATACCTGCTGTACACCTTTATTGTATTTTCGTTGATAATTTAAAAAGACATGAAGACCATTACACATGTTTATTTATTTAGATTTACACGCAAACAAAAACAAAACACACCTTTATAAAAATAAAACGTGACCTATCTAATATAACTAAATGTTAGAAATAAATCATTAGGATGTGCATGTGCTGTATTTTATTTCTATCTGAGTTTAAAGTCCTGTTTGTTGTCATTTTCACTATGTTTGTGTGAATTTTGTATTGTCATGTTTATGCAATATTATTCCATGAAAGTCAGTCCAATACATACACATGCAGACATACAAAGGTAATCAGACTGTTTTGCAATATGCCTCATGTAGTTTCATTTGAGAAGTGAAAGGGGTGTAGTAGACAAAACACACACATGTATGTAAAGTCAAAAGTTATGTTTAATAGACCAAGAACATTTTCACAGTATTTCCTACAGCCTCATAGTTTTTATTCTTGACAAAGTTTTGGGCTGTTTATTTTAGTCTGGTTGGAGTAAAAGCAGTTTATATAGGCCTAAAAAGCATGTCAATAAATTAGCCCCTTAAGAATTTCTTAACGTCTGCAGAATAAACAACTGTTGTCCAATAGCTTTCCTCATGTTTCTTTAACATAATTAATATATAGTTAACACTTTAAATTGCACTTTAGGCTGAATAGTATCTTGCAAAAAACTAGTAAAATATTATGTAAAATATATAATATAATATTGTACATGGCAAAGACTAGACAAATGAGTTAGTAGAAGCTGTTGAAAACTAAATCTGTTATACAGCATTTTTACTTATTTGATGCAATACTATTTTTCTTTAAACTTCACAAGAGGGTTAATAATTTTGTCTTCAGTAGTATTTCCCTTTATACCTTCTAATGCCCTCTGAAATTACTATAGAAATGAACCACTTGCTTAATAAAATGCCAAATTCTAGGGACATTTCTAGCAAAACAAACAAACAAGCATTTGTCATGACCTGTCACTCAAAAGCATCTTGCTATAGTTACTTCATTTATAATGTAGCCATTGAAAGCTTTCATTCTTGAAAGCTTTCTAGGTGTTTATTTGTTCATTCTTTTAATGTTTACCATTGTTGAACATACCGATGTATATTTTAAATACTGTAAACCCTTTTAAGTAATGAGCTGTTCATCTTCTGTGATTCTGGCCATCTGTTTGATATTTCAATTGCATCCACTCCCACATTAAAAAATACTATAGTAACTTATAGGAATACCATAGTGTTTTTGAACCATATGCATATTATAAAAATAGCCTATTTAAATTCTATATGGTATCACAGCAACTATAAACATAACCAAATACTGAAAACAACATGTTCAAAAACACTATAATATTTACTATAAGTTACTATAGTATTTTTTCTTGAGGTTCGTCCGCGATAAAAAACGCGAACGCGATCTCCGCCACTGGTGACGTTTCCAGGCGGCAAAACAGCGAGATTCGGGAAGTGTCCGGCTTCTGATGCATTTTTTGAGCCCTCCTCTTACTGCAGCCGCCTGCTCTCGACTACATTGCAGTCAAGGCGAGGCGCATCTCAAACAAGCCTATTATCATCATCATCATCATCATCAAAACCTTCCTCTTCAATCGTATCACACAACGCATCCGCCGCGTCTTCAACCCAGCAAGACCACAGTCCAAAACTCGATCACCGTCCTCAAACTCCATCTAAATCCGGCGATTTAAGCCATTATAATGAATCCGAACCCTCGCCGCTCTCCCAGCGGTTCATCAGCGGTAACGTACATGACTCTATAAGGGGAAGTCTCGCAAATACAGCTACTCTCTAACAACGACCAAACATTCTATACATCTTTGAAAGAGGAAACTTGCATGACTAAAACGCCGAACTCACCTTTCAGGCCTCCGCCTGTCCACAAATCCATGGCATCCTAGCAGTTTAAAACAGTTTGACTGCAAGCGTCCAGACAATCCAATCCAAAAACCTAGTCCACAACATATCAACACGCCGATAAACATCCACGACACGCAACGTCATCATCCAAAACTGTCGCGGGAGCGCATTCAGTCTATGGAAGGCTGTTAGAGCCAAAAACGTCTGCAACTATGGAAGGCCGTTAGAGCCAAAAACGTCTGCAACTATGGAAGGCCGTTAGAGCCAAAAACGTCTGCAACTATGGAAGGCCGTTAGGGTCAAAACGTCCGATTAAAAAATAAATAAATAAATAAAATAAAATAAAAAATAATAATAATAAAAAATAAATAAATAAATAAATTTATAATAATAAATAAATAAATAATAATAATAAATAAATAAATAAATAAAATGCAAGGAAACAAACTTTCCGCTGGACTGCTATGAGTGGGAGAAGCACGTTTCTGACAAATGAAGGAGAAAATCACAAAGAAAAGAAACTTCCCACCCGAATGTGACAAATTGGAAGAGAATACTTCTGATAAATTGACCCACCTCTACCATCATTGCACCATGCAACAACGAAGCTATCATGAAAAAGGGGCTTCCATTCCTCTATTAAGACAAATGGAGTGACGTTCATCCATTGACTCTGGTTCGATACATTGCTTTTAAACAAATGCTATTTCGCTAAGGGGCTTAACTTCAGTCCACTATCACTTCACCTGCTCAACC
The DNA here is from genome assembly GCA_903798035.1 of Danio albolineatus. Lineage (NCBI taxonomy): Eukaryota > Metazoa > Chordata > Actinopteri > Cypriniformes > Danionidae > Danio > Danio albolineatus. Next base: position 1,204,117 of record CAIGQQ010000480.1, read on the forward strand.
TTTAAGAGGCACTTCCAGGACCATTAGCCAATACCATCAGCTCTCCATCTATCTGCAATACTGCAGGGGAACAAAGGCTCACCTTTACAATTCTCGCACATCGTGAAAACAAGCTATTATACCATGCATTAACAAGGCGCTTCCATCACAGTTGGCCATGCCCCTATTAAAACGCCTCTCATAGATAACAGCTAAAACTATTTATTGTGTCCGCTGTACAAATACAATGTTTAATTTAATTTCTGATTTTCTCGTTTTTTATTTCAGAGACCACAAGAGCTAGGATCACCAGCTGAACCACACAACATACCCTCAGCTCTCTATCCGTCCACCATCTTGTGGGAGGACAAATGCCCACCTCTTCCATTCACAACAACTAAGCCATTGTACCACGAAATAACAAAGGGAGCTTCTATCCTCAGTTGCTCTCGCTCTTACGTAGAAACTTATAAGACAAGATATCTGCTAAAATAATTAACTATGTTGTTCATGTAACTTGTTGTAAAAACACTTGTACCACATTTTGATTCTCTCTTGTTTTCCCATTCCAGAGACCAAGGCAATGGGCCCCAGAAGCGGACCCTCATCCCATCCTATGCTTCCATTCACTACAGCCAGACCTATTTAGGGGTCGCCCTGAGTTTATTTGCTGCAGCAGCAACGCTCTAAACGAGCTCATATACACTTACATTCTAAATACCTCTATACCTCTATCGTACCCCCCACACACCCCCGCACTAACACAGCAGTAAATGCTCCTGCGGGAACGTCTCCATACTAACTAACATTGCACTTCTGCAACAGCTCTGCCGTACCACAATTCTCTGTAGCATCATTCCACCTGTAACAATGCCCTAGACGCCCCACCGAGCAGATAAGCCGCAACAACAGCGACGCTCTAGCCGAGCATTTTTTACTTTCATCACTACTGACAGTCCCTAACATTCCCACGGGAGCACTCATGACTCTCTCCAATCCTGACCACCTCTGCAACAGCAGAGACGCTCCGCCAAGCGACACCCACCCACCACACCACTGCATTAAGCATCGACGCTCTAACTGAGACCCTATTCAATTTCATCCCAACATATCACTACTGACAGCATTTAACATTCCTGCGGGAGCACTCATAACTCTCCATACTGACCACCTCTGCATCAGCGACACGCTGAATATCAAGTCTATTCGAACTATATATCCTGTAGTCACCGCAGCCATCCTTTGGGGAGACGGATGGTCTGCCTCCTGCACGTACACTGTGACAACGAAGCCACTGTACAATGCATAAATAAAGGAGTTCCCATTCTCTGCCCCTCATGCCCCTGTTAAGACGCCTAGTATGGACATCAACCAAAAGACAATTCATCATGATTACTAAACATGTTCCAGGTTGTAAATCAAATTGCTGACTCACTCTCTCTCGTTTCTCTTTCCAGAAATTTCAACTATTGGCGCCAGAAACGGACTCCCATCCAACACCCGTTCCTCCTCATCCAGAGATGATATTGCCATAGACCATCCCCTACACGACCTCAGACAAACCTCCATACATCTCATTCTGCAAGCAGTACCTCCCAGAACCCTCCAATCATACCTCACTGCACGGAACACATTCAAACACTTCCATACAATGAACAAAGCACCTTTCCCCGACTACTCCCTCCTCTCCATCACCTCTTTCATCTCCCACCTCCATATCTCTAGAAACATACAGGCAAGCACCATCAGAAGCTACCCAATCGGGATCCAATTCCTTCACAAACTTATCCACGGATCATCATCCGACGCCATAAATAATTCACAAACCACTCTCCTTATCAAAGGCATCCAGAAAGCCCACCCACACACCCCTGATCCCAGACAACCTATTACACTCAACATCCTTTCTAAGCACATCCACACACTGCGCAAAGGTTACCAATCCATCCATATGGCCTGCACCCTCAACGCCATGTTCACCCTAGCCTTTTTCGGCTCCATCAGACGTTCAGAAATCATAACCACATCCAAGTTCAACCCACCACACACCCCACCATCTCCAATCTAACTTTGCTTAAAACACCTCAAAGAAATTCTTCGCATATCAGGCTTTCCCCCTGATTCCTTCTCCAGCCATCCCTTCAGAATCGGAGCCGCCACAACAGCAGCCCACAACGGGCTCTCTCAAAACCAAATCCAAACCCTCGGCCACTGGTCCCCAGACGCCTTCAATACATACATACGATTCAGCCGACTCCATCTCAATGAAGCACAGCTATCACTAACCAGACGACACACTCCACCCTGAACGCAAACACCTGTCCCCACCCCCTTTTGTTTTTCCCTCTTCCGCCTTCCCTTCTTCCTGAGTTGACTACCATCCCTTTCTCCTAGTGTTGACTTCCTCTACCATTCTTGTCCTTCTACCTGAGCAAACTCTGACTCCCCCCGAAACCCTTCTCCTGACTCCGTGGAAGTCCAACACTACAACCTCAAAACTACCCAAGCCTGACTCCCCCGGAGTCAACCTTGCCCCGGCCAATAGACATCTCTTGCTTTCTAGCGTCGAGTTCCTCCGCTACTCCTGTTCTCTCTTCCTAGCGTCGAGTTCCTCCGCATCTCCTTCCCTTCCTTCCAGCGTTGAATGCTTCCGCTCTTTCCTAAACCCCCCCCGCTTCTCTCCCCTCCCCCCTTCT
>CAIGQQ010000480.1:1207474-1222112 GCA_903798035.1 Danio albolineatus
TCCCCCCCCCCCCCCCCCCCCCCCCCCACTCCTCCAGATTATCTCTCCTTCCCACCTTTTAAATCCCAGCCCCTTTCTAGCGTCGAGTTACTCCGCTACTTTTCTTTTTTCAGCGTCGAGATACTCCGCTACTTATTTTCTTCCTTCTAGCGTTGAGTTCCTCCGCTACTCTTCCCTATTCTTCACATAGGCCATCACTCCTTAAACTCGGTCTCCCCGAGCCCAGACCCCCCCGGGGTCCAGCCAGTCCACCTCATACAGGAGTCTCCACCGACCCATCCCTTCCCTGGGAGTTACTCCGCTACTTTTCTTTCTTCAGCGTCGATTTACTCCGCTACCGTTTGTCTTCCTTCTAGCGTCGAGTTCCTCCGCTACTCTTTCCTATTTTTCACTTAGGCCTTCACTCCCCAAACTCGGTCTCCAGCCCACCTCATACAGGAGTCTCCACCGGCCCCTTCCCAGACTCCCGTAGGAGGCCAAACTTACAGCTCTAACTCCCACGGAGTCGTCCCCAGAGCTCTGACTCCCCCGGAGTCAAACATTACCTACCCACCCAGCCCGGCCATTACATATCTCTCTCTTTACTTTTCCAGCGTTGAGTTTCTCCGCACCTCCCGTCCTCCTTTCTAGCGTCGAGTTTCTCCGCATCTTCTTCCCTTCCTTCCAGCGTCGAATGCTTCCGCTCTTTCCTCCCCCCCCCCCCCCCCTTCTCTCCCCTTCCCACTTCTAAATCCCTACCCCCTTCCAGCGTCGAGTTACTCCGCTACTTTTCTTTCTTCAGCGTCGAATTACTCCGCTACTTATTTTCTTCCTTCTAGCGTCGAGTTCCTCCGCTACTCTTCCCTATTTTCCGCATAGGCCATCACTCCTCAAAACTTGGACTCCCACGGAGTCTCCCCAATTTCTCTTCCTAAAAGTCACCCTTTCTTCTCCTCCTCCAAATTCTATATCCAGCAGCCGGATATAGCATTGATATTTGCGATTTGGGGGGTTTCTTCAAATACGCGGCTGCTGTCCCGAGCTGAAAAGCATTTTGGGGAGTTCTCGAGACTCTCCTGAGCTCAAACTCTCCTCTCACCCTTTAAACGGGAGGGAGCCCCGGGCTCAAGGATATTCTGAGCTCAGGGCTCTCTCCCGGGACAGCATGCCAAATACGCTTTATTATCAATCATCAGCTAAGTGTGAACTCTTGAATGCTGATTATTTTTGAAGCACCCCCACATATTTGTCTAGTCCCCTTACCCCTGAAAAAATATATTGTGTCATGCCTGGTTAGAGCAAATCACCCACTCCTTATCAGCATTGGCTCTGCTTATTTGCCACTAGGCTAATTTTGCGCTTTTGCTAATTGCATTGGTCGATATGTAAATGAGATGTTACATCTGTGTTCTTTAATTTGCACACTGTCAGAAAAATTCATGCATGGAAATTTCCACACCCATCAGATTTGTCCTGGAATTGTGTTCTTGCACCAATTTGCCCAGTTTGGTAATCTTGTCCTATATCTTTTTCTAAATAAATGCTTTTTTTCAGTAAATTTCCATTTAAAATGGGGGAAGGGGAAAGACTAAAAATAAAAAAGCAGCAAAATTTAGTCAGTCAAGTCAGAAAAAAAACATATTGGCTGATTGATTGATTGATTGATTGATTGATTGATTGATTGATTGCAGTGCATTCAATAAGTTTAATGCAGATTTAATGTGATATTTAATGACAATTATGTAACAAAACTGAAGAAGAAAAAATAAATCACCTCAGAGACAGTTCAAGTAACTTGTATTGGGATATTGTAGAGGTCTGATTGAACATCACTGTGATAAAACATTACAAGAAAATACGAGTCGAAAAAAAAATTAACAATGTGGACTAATGCTTTAATTTTTCATATAAAAATAACAGAAACTGTCAGTTTTCATCTCATAGTGTCTTTAAACACACATAGCGTATCAGCACGCAGCCCATCAGTGTGTTCAAACACATTCCACTAACAGCAGTCTCAGTATTGTATGTCTTTGGTAAAGCACACAAAAGCAGCAGCACACAACTGATTTGTCTTCTGTTCAACACATATGTTCCTATAGCAACACGGCCTGTTTGTCCTCCGTATGAAATGTTACCAGAGCAGCTTACAGCCTGTCGGTCTGCTGTACAACATATGTTACTGCAGCAGCCATTTGTCACTTGCGCACACAGACTTTCTCTCTGTCATACAACATGCTTATCTTCAAAACACCAATGTATTTCATTCCATTTCAGGAAATGTGAGTAACGAGAGCTGTGGGCAGTCTCGTCCACCACATCTGTTTTCAGTCTCACCAATTGTATAGTTTTGAACGGGGGAAAATGTAATATAATGGAATTATATTCCATTATATCTAGAAATGGAATAGAAATGGAAACCCCGCCTTTTAGTAAAGTAGCCAATCATGAATCGCTAAACGGTTCTCCAGGGGATGTACGTGGGGGATGACATTTCTCCCAGACATTTATTCTTTATGAACATTTTTTCCTCGGCGCTGTCACCACTGACTTGCATGGTTCGGGACTTGTCGAGCTGTGCATCAATGGATTTACTCTTCAGTGATTGAACCCTCAGCAGTGAATATTAAACCACACTGAACTGAACATAACTGAACTTCAACACTGAAAACTGGACTGACACTGTTTTAAATTTCTATAATCCATGTGAAGCTGCTTTGACACAAGCTATATTGTAAAAAAGCGCTATAGAAATAAAGATGAATTGAACTGAATTGAATTATTTATGACAGGGTCGTCAAACCCGCTGGAATCTCAGCAAATTATTGCTTCTCAGACATGAGGAATATATTAACAAAGCTTGAAATCTCTACATTTTAATGAACCAACTGCACTTGTTGGTACAACAAATGTTCTCTGGTTTTGTATGAAACGAACGAGAGGTACAATCTGTCCCGTCTGAACTCATGAATTCCCTCCTCCACCATTCAAACACAAAACATCATTTGACCACATACTTGTAAACAAAGAGGTCATAACTCAACTGAAGTTATGAAGCGAGTTTGGAGTAAAAATGTGTTATTAATTGTGGCATTTATGGCATACAAACTGACCCAGCTCTCTGTTCCAAGCTCTGTCTGTCAGTGGATCACTAGCTTCCTGACAAATAGACAACAGCTGGTCAGAATGGGCAAAATCACGTCCGACAGCCGCACCACCAGTATTGGGGACCCCCAGGCATGTGTTCTCTCCCCACTACTCTTCTCCCTGTACACCAACGACTGCACCGCAAAAGAACGCCTCCATCAAGCTCGTGAAGTCTGTGGACGACACTACTGTTATTGGCCTTATTCGGAATGGTGACGAGTCTGCATACAGACAGGAGGTGGAGCGGCTGGCTTTATGGTGCAGATACAACAACCTGGAGCTGAACATGCTCAAAATGGTGGAGATGATAGTGGACTTTAGGAGAAACCCTCCTTCACTCCCTCCACTCACCATCATGAACTGCACTGTGGCTGCAGTGGAGTCATTCAGGTTCCTGGGCACCACCATCTCTCAGGATCTGAAGTGGGACACTCACATAGACTCTATTGTGAAGAAAGCCCAGCAGAGACTGTACTTCCTTCGTCAGCTGAGAAAGTTCAACCTGCCACAGGAGCTGCTCGTGCAGTTCTACTCAGCTGTCATCCAATCCATCCTCTGCATTTCAATCACCGTCTGGTTCAGCTCAGCTGCCAAAACCGACCTCCGTAGAGTACAGCGAATAGTCCGGCCTGCTGAACGAATAACTGGTACTACCCTTCCTACACTTCAAGAACTGTACTTTTCCAGAGTGAGTAAAAGGGCTCGCAAAATCACCCTGGATGCCTCGCACCCAGCACACTTCCTGTTTGAATTGTTACCGGCGCTACAGAGCACGGAGCACAAAAACACAGAAAAGTTTCTTTCCTCAGGCCATCTACCTCATGAACAGTTAAATATTTTCCTATTGTGCAATAAACGTGCAATACTTTCTCATATGCACTTGTACACAGCACCTTATAACCAGTATATTTATAACAAATCTGTACTTACATTTCAACATCCAGATCTTGTTGGCTTGACTGCATCTCTGTTTAATGTCTATCGTCTTTTTTTCATATTTATTTTGTGTTGTCACTTGTCACTTTATGTACACTGGAAGCTTCTGTAGCCAAAGCAAATTCCTTGTGTGTGAAGCACACTTGGCAATAAAACTGATTCTGATTCTGATCAACACAGTGATGGTTCACTGAGAAGCAACACAGGTGTCAAGATTACAGAATGATCATGTTCAAATTCAGTAATGTGCCAGTTAAACAGGCCACGATCTTTCAAATGCAGCTTGTCAGTAAACTATGGCTCTGTGTAATAAATTCTGCTCCATCTTAAAGTAGACGCTGAAGATTTAATACTGATTACAGAACCGGATTTACCACATACTGCTGTATGTGACATTTTCCATCATGTGGAAGGCACCAATGAAAAGCCTCAACCAGAAGCATTTATTTAAATTGCGTCAACTGGCAAAAAACATCCCTAATTTATCAGACAACAATTTAATTTCTTCTCATACTGATTTGAAAAATTGGCATTTATCATCGATACTGACATAGTCTCTGACTTATTGTGCATCACTAGTTACAGTGGTGGTGAAACCAAAACAAAGTACTAACACATCAAGACCACTCACTGCTAAAACGGATAGCCATTTTTTAGACAGGTTTGTTGGGAATGCTATCCATGGTTGCAGAGAATGATAGATCCACTTTCTGCTGTCTATCAGGTCATGGAGCAATTCTTTACCAGACACTATGTTGTTCACCTGATGCCATGACCTGCTGCTGTCCACTGAAACTAGAGGGAGAAAAGGGAAATGATGGCTGCCAAGTTTGAAGTAGTTATTATCAACTAACAAGGGGGTGAACAGATAGGTGCCTATCAAAGGGTGTCCAGTACCACCACCTGGCATCCCGAATGTGGGCCTCTCAGCTGACAAATGGCAGTATGTTTGGAAGCCATATTTTATCTGTGCATCCTTCTATCTGGTTTTTCACAGCTCATCCATCCTCACCCCCAGGTACAGTAGTCACTGTGATGACATTTTTCCCCAAATCTACTGCAGTTGGGTGAAGTCTCTAGGGAAAGTTCATGGCCTGCGAGGGCTGATAGGAGTATACTGTATGTGATGAGTGTGGCCGAGTCTAGAGCTGTGAGCACAGCAAAAGGTGATGACCAAAGCAACTCTGACAACCACATTATATTGCCAAAAGTTAAGGGTCACCATTCCAAATCACTGAATTTAAGTGTTTCAATCACTTCATGTGTATAAGGATAAGAACCTAGTCATGCAGACCGATGCATTGATAGGTTGTCACTAGTACAATTAACCCAGTTAATGAAAATTACATTAAACCAAGCTGCATCCAACATTTACATCAGTGGTTCTTGACCCTGGTCCTTGCAATTCCAAGCTCATTGCAGCAAAAGATGCATTTTGCATGTCTCTCTCATTTGATGTGATTTATATAACCAGCTCATTAGAAGAGAGTTCCATAAGTGAAGTTTATTCATAAACAAATTTCGAGAGAATCACGTGCTTATGGGCGCCACGGTGGCCTAGTGGGTAGCACGATCGCCTCACAGCAAGAAGGTAGCTGGTTCGAGCCTCGGCTGGGTCAGTTGGCATTTCTGTGTGGAGTTTGCATGTTCTCCCCGTGGTTGCGTGGGTTTCCTCCGGGTGCTCCGGTTTCCCCCACAGTCCAAAGACATGCGGTATAGGTGAATTGGGTGAGCTAAATTGTCCATAGTGTGTGTTTGTGAGTAAGTGTGTATGGATCTCTCCCAGAGATGGGTTGCAGCTGGAAGGGCATCCGCTGCGTAAAACAAATGCTGGATAAGTTGGCGGTTCATTCCGCTGTGGCGACCCCGGATTAATAAAGGGACTAAGCCGAAAAGAATGAATGAATGAATCACGTGCTTATGATTGTTCCCAGCTGTTACAGCTTCAGCTAATGACCGATTATCCAATCGTATGATTCCTAACTCTCTATAAATAACCAAAGTTTTCTTATCTCAACATCTTCGTCTTGAAGAACGCTCTGTTTCAGCCAGCTACTGCTATTACCTCCACAATAACTACTTCAAAACCAGCAACTTCAACAACAACAACAACAGCAGCAGCAGTAGCAGCAGCAGCATCAGCATCATCATCATCATCATCATCATCATCATCATCATCATCATCAAAACCTTCCTCTTCAAATTGCATAACACAATGCATCCGCCGCGTCCTCAACCCAGCAAGACCACAGTCCAAAACTCGTTCACCGTCCTCAAACTCCACCTTAACTCTCAAGACGCCGATGATTTAAGCCATTACAATGAAACCGGACCTTTACCGCTCTCCCAGCGGTTCACCCGCGGTAACGAACATCCCACTCTATAAGGGGAAGTCTCGCAAAAACAACTACTCTCTAGCAACGGCTAAACATTTAATACATCTTTGAAAGAGGAGACGTGCATGACTAGAATGTCAAACTCACCTGTCGGCCTCCGCCTGTCCACAAATCCATGGCATCCTAGCAGTTTGAAATAGTTTGATTGCAAGCGTCCAGGCAATCCAATCCAAAAACCTAGTCCACAACATATCAACACGCCGATAAACATCCACGAGATGCAACGTCATCATCCAAACCTGTCGCGGGAGCGCATTCAGTCTATGGAAGGCCGTTGGGGCCAAAACGTCTGCAACTATGGAAGGCCGTTGGGGCCAAAACGTCTGCAACTATGGAAGGCCGTTGGGGTCAAAACGTCTGCAACTATGGAAGGCCGTTGGGGCCAAAACGTCTGCAACTATGGAAGGCTGTTGTCTAAAGACAAAAAGGAAACAAACTTTCCGCTTGACTGCTATGAGTGGGAGAAGCACGTTTCCGACAAATGGACTGATGTTTCACCAGTTACTCTGTGTTAGAAATGGAGTAATGTTTCATCCATTAACCCGCGTTAGATTCATTTTGCTTTTAATCAAAATTCTATATCACTAAGGTGTTTAAAACTTCACTCCGCCAACTCCTCACCTCCTCAGCCTTCAAGAGGTACTTCCAGGACAACTAGCCAATGTCCCCAGCTCTCCATCCATCTGCCATACTGCAGGGGAACAAAGGCCCACCTCTACAATCCTTGCACATTGTGACAACAAGCTGTTATACCATGCATTAACAAAGGCGCGTCCATTCACAGTTGCCAATGCCCCTATTAAGACACCTCTCATGGAGCTAAAACAATTCATTATGTCTGCTGTACATGTACCATGTTTAATTTCATATCTGAATTTCTCTTGTTTTTCAGAGACCCTGAGAGCTAGCTGCAGAAACTGACCCTCATCCAACCCATTACACTCCACATCCATTCTTAACACTTTCACGCTATACAAAGGATACATTTCCACTCACACAGCCCACACCCTTGATTTCAAATTCTCACTAGCCTTTTTGATTGAGAGTTTCTCAAGTAACACCATTTCAATCCACCCCACCATATGTGATCAAACTTTGCACGATAAAGAAATTTTCTTTCTTTATTAAGCAAGCAAACAGATCAAATGGCAAGGAACAATCTGTATATACTTTGATACCCCCCCACCCCCAACTAACACACACGCACATTATATATACACATATATATATATACACATACACACACACAAATTCCAAAGCCCTTTTTCTTACACTACAGGAGCACATTTCCACCTTTCTTCCTTTTAACTTTTTCCCTACAAACTTGAACTATCCCATAATTCTATTCACTCTTATTCACAACAGCTCTGACCCATTTAGAGGATGCCAGTAGTTTCAGTTGCTGCAGCAGCAACGTTCTAAACGAGCTCATATACACTTACAATTCCTAATACCACTATCATCACGCTTCCCTGCACTAATACAGCAGTAAACGCTTCTGTGGGAGTGCACATTGCCTCCATACTGACCCACTACACCTCTGCAACTGAGCTACTCTCAACCACTGCACCACTGCATCGTAGTGATGCTCTAGCTAAGCCCTTATTTGCTTTCATCTTTACATATCACTACCGTCAGTATTTAACATTCCTGCGGGAGCACTCTTAACGCTCCAATACCGAACACCACTACACATCTGCAACTGCAGAGGTGCTCCGCTGAGCCACACTCACCTATAACACCACTGCAACTGCAGTGACGCCCTAACTGAAATTTAACATTCCTGCGACAGCACCCATAACGCTCCAATATTGACTACCACTGCACCTCAGCAACAGCAGAGACTCTATGCCGAGCCTTATCCTCCCCCCGTAACACTGCCGCAGCAGTGACGCTCTGCCTGAGCTCACACACATCTCCATTTAGCCATTCACTACCGATACACTCCACAGCAGCTAAAACGCCTCAGCGGAAGCGTACTTGCTTTCCAACATTGACTTCCACCGCACCTCTGCAACAGCAGAGACGCTCCGCTGAGCTTCATTTCCCCATTGCTCCACTGCCACAGCAGTGACGCTCTGCCTGAGCTCACACACACTTCCATTTAACATACTGACACACTCCCCATCACAGCCACAGCAGTTTAAACGCCTCCGCGGAAGCGTATTTACCTGTTATTATTGACTTCCATTGCACCTCTGCAACTGTAGAGATGCCCCGCTTGGCTTAAATTCTCCTCTGCACCACTGACTTCCATTTGCACCTCCGCAACTGCAGAGATGCACCGCTTTTCTCAATTCTCCTCTACACCGCTGACTTCCATTGCACCTCTGCAACTGTAGAGATGCTCCACTCAGCTAAAGTCTTCTCTGCAACCGTAGAGATGCTACATTTAGCTTAAATTCCCCTCTGCACCACCGACTTCCATTGCACCTCTGCAACTGTAGAGATGCTCCACTCAGCTAAAATTCTTCTCTGCAACTGTAGAGATGCTATGTTTAGCTTAAATTCCCCTCTGCACCACTGACTTCCATTGCACCTCTGCAACTGTAGAGATGCTTCACTCATTTAAATTTATTTTTGCACCTTTGCACCATTGATTTCCATGACACCTCTGCAACTGTAGAGATGCTTCGCTTAGCTTAAATCCTATTGCACCTCTGTAGCAGCAGAGACGCTCCTCTGAGCTTATCCCGACATTCATCACAGTCATTTAAGAGTCTCTCTAGCAGAGACCATACATACTACATTCAAATTATTACATCTGTCTCACTCTCCCGTCTGGTCATGGCAGTCAAACACTGCTACGGGAGCACACATAGCATTCGCAACACAGCAAGAATGCCTCTGGTTAAGTCCCTACTAAATCAGGTGGCATTTCTGTGCAGAGTTTCGCTTGTTCTCCCCGTGCTCGCGTGGGTTTTCCCCGGGCTCTCCGGTTTCCTCCCACGGTCCAAACAACAATCACTAAGTTACTTGAAAGCACAATTGATATTTTAGCCAAGCTCTTACGGATACACCTCACCTCAGTTCGCCACTAGCTGGAAATTAGCCGAGGGGGAGTTCATCGAGATCTACCTGAGCTCAAACTCTCCTCTCGCCCTGCGAGAGGGAGGGAGCCCAGGGCTCGAGGATCTTATGAGCTCAGGGCTCTCTCCCGGGACAGCATGCCAAACAAGCTTTATTATCAATCATCAGCTAAGTGTGAACTCTTGAAAGTAACTGTTCCGTCAGATATGTTGCCTACCTAGGGTGAAGGGTTATGAAACTGCAAACATGAGATTATGAGATTTGCATAAGTCATGTCTTACACTTTATACTCTTTGAATTGAACACTCTTCTTTCAGACCAAAATTATGGCAGAATAATGCTTGATGTCAACTTTGCATAGTCACAAGGAGCAGAATTGAGAACTGCTGCCTCACATCACCAAATGGAATGCAAAGCATGGAATACAGTGGTGTAAAGCTTGCCAACACTGAACTCAATAAAAGTGAAAACATGTTCTCTGGGGTTACCAATCACACTTGTTGATGCTTTTTTGCACACTTGACACACTTTTTTCCAAGGGTTGGGTTTTCCCCCTTAGTTGAAGTGAAGGAAACTATTAATGCGTCAGCATGCTAAGACATTGTGCTATGCAACAATCATCTGTGTGGGGCTGATGTTAACTTTTGCTTTAACATCATACTGGTGGTGGTCATACTGATAGTTCTCATATAAGATATCATATTGTTGTGCCATATTTACAATCAAAGATCATCTGGAGAGTTGAAAATTAAGCTTTGAATGTCTGTTGTCATGTTTTATGAGGTCATTACCTTAAAAATATTTTTTTTTTTGTAATATAGCCAATAAATCGGTATGATTTACAAGACCAAGAGCAAAGGTGTGCATGTCACAAAATGTTGTTTTGAAAGACATGTCTGAAGTAAATGTATGTTTTTGAAAGTGGTCCATTTGAACATTATGACCATTCAAGGTAGTAATACTCTGAATAGAGTGTTATTTAATAAAATAATGTTAATATAAAATACATTTTGGAAAAAATAGAGTACTGTAATTAAAGTAATTATACATTTTTTAATTAAATTACTGTCTCTGTAGTTCTAGAGTTTATACATGATTAAGGTCAACACTGAGATGAAGATGTTGAAAGCTTCTAGCATCAACCACACTACCTCAGTCACAAACTCTGCCTTTCAAAAGACATGTCAAACAACCCAATGTCAGCAATCCCAAACAGACTCATTTTGGCTATTTACACAGACTATAGCTGTCACAGAGACGGGTGATTTCTCAAGACACCCATTTCATTGATATCTGTCAAGTAGAAGACATCTAATGTGTGATATTTTCTCTTTTCCCCAAACAAATATTACCAGGACTATAACACCACTGCCTTTCACCGCAAACATTAATGCAGTGGTGTATACCTTGTTCAAGTGCATCTAAATATGTTTGCTGTTGTGAATACATCACGATTACATGTATGAATGAGGTCAGTAATTTGACAAAAAAAATCTGTGACAACACTCTTGTAGTCTTTTCATTTCTGGTCAGTCTCAGAACAATTCTTTAGATTGGCCTTTCTGAAAAAATGCAAAAAAAAAACAATTTTTTTTTTCAAAAGAAAAAATGCAATTCTCCTGGCAGACATCAGAAATGCTACTTTTGTATTCATGACAAGAGCAGTGGCTACATTCATTTTGACCAGAGAGGCAACATTTAACAGTACTTGAAGGTATACCATTAGATAGATTAGCATATTTCCATAATTAGAGTAAGGACTTGTGTTACTGTTACGATGTGTACAGGACACAAGCAAACCTCTTTTTACAACTTTTAATATTTGTTTATTTGCCAAGAAGTGTGGTTTTTGCCATTCCTCAAAGATTGTTCGCTATGACTACTATCTTACCTTACTTCTAATGCAGAATAAATGTCCTTGAATGATTTGTGGTAGATTTTGCCCCACTCACCTGACCTACTGTAAGATAAGTGGTCCATCTACTGACGTCACATCCCCTGTAGTGTCTACCGATGATGGTATTGGATAAACTGTTCTCAGCGTGTCTACTAGGGGTGAGCGGATCGATCCTAATATTGATAGTATCAATACCAACGCTGGTATTGATATCGGATCGATACTAGCCTTCCAAGATCGATACTTTTATTTAATTTACGCTAAATTACATTGCTCCTGTTTCATAAAAGAGCGGACATGGCTCTAAATACCCCACTCCTTTTATATCTCGTATGCACTGTTGTTCCTCTCTGCTCTAGTTGTCCTTTCATCACGTTACTCAGCAGCGCCAAAGCGTGGGCACTTTTGGCTGTTTTGAGATGACGGAAAGAAAGAGGAGCGCTTTTTGGAGTTATTTTACTGTTGTAAACGAAAATATTGCAAACTGCAATGTTTGTAGAAAGTATATTCGATACTGTGACAACACCACAAATCTACACAAACACATAAAACAGAAAAACACGAAAAAAAGAACGCCGAGCTGCAAAAAAGGAGAGAAGAGGAGGCAAATCCTCCAGACAGACCCCCAGCAGTGCGAGCCCTCAGACAGAGGTCACTGGCCGAGTCGTTTTGGAGAGGCAATGAATATCCAGGTAGCTAGCTACAGTGGTGAAAGTAATATTTCAGTTATATAGGACATTCAGTATTAGTTGATGCCAATTTGAAAAAAAAAAAGAAGAAGCAAAAAGAATACTTGGTCATACTTGAACTTGTTACTTTCATCATCAGGCTAAATAAATACAGCCAATATATTCAACACATTAAAACCTGCTATCTATAAGAATTAGTTTGGAATTTTTAAATATACATGATTAGAACATTAGGTTTTTCACCAGCTAAAAGAGGATTTTAAGTCAGTTATCTTTTGCTGTAGTGTGTTAGTAGGAAAAAACACTTCAAAACAAACCCCAGATTGAAGCAAAGTTTTAAAAAAAATCTTTGTTCTCTAATAATAAGTTTGTGTTTGCAAATCCAGATCGTTACAATAATAAAAATGTTTTTATTTGGCTTAAAAGAGTTTAAAAATTGTCCTGGTATTTAACATATGCATTTCATTATAGCTGCTTTGAGAGCACTCAACTCATAAATTATCACACACTGTTCTCCCCTACAGAAAAGTACTAGGTTCAAGTGAATGCTTTTTAATGCAAAAGTATCGGTATCGGTATCCATATCGGCGATACTGGCCCTGTATTTACTTGGTATCGGATCGATACTAAATTTTGCAGTATCGCACAGCCCTAGTGTCTACATCAGAGTCTGACAAACACACTCATATGGGAATATGGATCTCTATGGCTCTATAAACCTACTCTAGCCTGACCAGCCAGGAGGCCCTCTCCAATCACAAGTCCCATAATAAAGAAAATACAAGAGTATAGGATGGGTACATTGTGGCATGACAAACATCACTCGGTCTTCAAATAAAGTGACTGCTTCCTTCTTTGTGTCATCCTCTGATACTAGGATATTTTTTTTTTTTTTATTACTTCAACCTAAATCATGGGGTTACATAATTAAATTGTCATCTGTATTTCTTTACTTTTGTTGTAGACGTTACTAATCTGAACCACAAAAATGCTAAAGCTCTAAGTAAAAGGAATGTTATGATTGTGGCCTTGTCCACATGAACATGGGGACTTTCAGAACCTGATTTTTTTTTGTGATTTTGGGTATTTGTCCACACTGACATGCAGTATCAGGTGACTAAATCCAAAAACTTTCTGAAAACCAGGACCAGGGTGAAGATTTTCAGAAACTCCAGTAATCATATGGTCGTATGCTGTAAACCAGAGATTTTACCTCATGATGTCAGAGTGCATGCAGTTTTCTCCTTTTAAATAAAAAGGCAGAAAAACTATGCTTATAAAAATATGTCTGGACATAGCCTAAAATGCTAATTAGAATTGATATGAACATTGTAATAAAAACACTGCATCATTTTTTTAACCTTATCTGGATGAATTTACTAGTAATAAATTAATAGTGGATGCTGTGCAGTGAGTTGTGTGGATTTTTTAATTGAATCAGAGAAGAGGGAAAGTTTTAGAATAAAGTCACAGAATAAATCAATTGAAATTACTGTGCCTATAATCCCAACCATATATTTTGTTTTTCAATTTACTGTCATGAAGCAAAATTTAATAGGAATTTTGCCAAATCACGATTGTGTATGATGACATTAAAAGAGTGCACATTAATGTTGTAAGGGTCCATCTATTAGTCAAATGACGGAGCTAACAGTATGGGTGAAGGTAAATGCATGTAAGCCTTTTAGCACATGTGAAAAGAAATATTTTTACTTATGAAAACATATTTTGATTCGCTTTCATCTCCGAATTTATTCTGACTCCAATTTATTATAATATAGATACTCATTCATCCAATCCAAGCTGATTACCTTATAGGTTGTGATTTGGTCTAATTTAGATTGATTTACCTAATAAATCCTTATTTTCAGTTAATGGTTCATCATTTACCCGAAGTCGCTTAGAGTCAGTATGCTGGACAGTTACATCTGCTTACGGACACATCCTCGCCGGTTCTGGTTCTTAGATAGAGGATATAACTGTAAACTAATTTCCTTTAAGTAATAAAAGGCCGCCCCATGCTTGCTCATACATAAAGAAAGTTTGATTTAGCCCCTAGATTATATCATACTAAGTCAGTGATTGTCAGAAAGCACCAGGTCTCCAATGCCGTGCTCATGCTTCATCCATCGAGCCTAAATGTATGACAAATCCCGGTCGTAGGTTGCGGAAACATCAGCCTAATCGATCTACTAGATTTAAGTGATTTCAGGAGATATTTAGTTAAAGAGCCCATATGGTGGGTTGAGAACGGTTAAATTTCACTTTTTGAAGTCCCAAACAACAGGATGATAGGTATGCAAGGTTAAAAAACACGTTCGATGTCTTATAATATCTATTTATTTTTACCTCATTTTCCCACCGACTCCCATATGAATCGTCTGAGCGAGTCTTTTTCCCCAAGCACTTCCTTTACGTGACGCTACCACGTCACGTCACCACGTCACGTCCGTGTCAGCACAGCAGCCCGATGCCAGAACATATTGAAAACAAGTCACTGCTTTTGTACAACAGCGTATTGCTAAATTCTTCATCATAACAACAAACATTCAGTAATAATTAAC
>CAIGQQ010000480.1:1267763-1303377 GCA_903798035.1 Danio albolineatus
GAAGAAGAAGAAGAAGAAGAAGAAGAAGAAGAAGAAGAAGAAGAAGACAGCTTCTTTTTGACATGTTGATGACACAAACCACTCTCCCAAGTCACTTAAACTAGTGTTTGCAAGCAGCTACTGTATTAAAGATTACATGCTGACATTTTTGCAAATTTGCTACAGACGAACATAGATCTGCACAGGAAGCAGAAATGGAATCTTGACATCTTGTTTTGGCAGAAAATAACCCCATTTAGTTGCACTTTGATCATTAAAATATCCAAACATTTTACATTTACAGATTAAACAATAGACTATATAGAAGCTTACATACAAAAATTAAACACAAAGTTGTAAAACAGCACTAAACACTACAGAAATATTAGCTATAAGGTTGAAACTGCACCTTTTATTGTAGAATGTTTAATATAGTCCAGAAAGATCTACAATAGTGTGCACTATTAATAATCAGCATGTATGAATGTTTTGGTTGATTAAATCTGTTTAAACCCATGCCTTCTTCAAGGACAATGACTCACTAAAGCTAAATAAAAAGTTAATTATATGCAGGAATGTTCTTGTACGTCTGATCTACAGTCATGCTGTATCGAGATGAATCATTTTATTTAATAAGCACTGCTTTGCAGTAAACAATAACTGAACTTTTTTTTCCTGCCACTTACAGTAGCCACAAGCAGCAGGCTGGCATTAAACATGTTCCCTCAAGCAGTGCGCCCTGCTCTCCATGACCTGAAAATACAGAACAGCTTCCTTAAAAGCCCTGATAAGCCCATTTATTCCAAACATTCCCGCGATGTGCTCCTTCGACCTTAAAGGCGAGATTTTCTCCCCGTGGGCGGCCATGTTTAAGGATAGCTAAACTGTGTCTGACCAAACTGTCACTCTTAGTTCCATCGCGACGCCGCCTGCAGACACGCAGCCCGATCCTGAGCGGCAAACTTCATCCTTTATCTGTTCATTTCTCCTCTCGGCTCATCCCTGTCCCTGAACTCCAGATCCTGCTGCTGTGCTATTTATCCCATAATCTGTTATAAAAACAGATTCTAAAAGATCATGAGCTGCAGCATTTTTAAATGGTCTGCAGAATAAGAAAGTGGGTGGCTAATATTCTTGATGTGCAACACAGCTTGTGTATAGGGATGAATCTGGATCACTGGGATGAACTCAGTTGCATTTCTTTTGAATCTTTTATTCAGTGTGTGTAAATGAATATTTCTCAGTTACTGTCAGATTTTTCTACAGGCATACCTTGAAATATCACCTAAAAAGTGAACAGTTTGTTTAAAAAGGATGCAAGACAATTATTCGTTATCCTGATGTATTTGGCAAAATTTTAAAAAAGCAAATTTTTTAAAATGTGGATTTCGAAGATTGCTACATGGTTGCCACTGGAAAAAATTCTGGTTGATATGATCTCTCCTTTGGAAATACGTAAAAAGGGTTTCTTGATCTTTATATGAAGAGTTACGCAAAAACCTTTAAGTGCCATCTGAAATTTACATCTAAAATGAGCATTTTTCTCAGGCTGTTGTGTGTAGTTTGTTATTTTACTCTTAGTGCAAAGAATAGGTTATTTTCATTGCGTTTCAAAGTGAAATAACTGAACATTAAACATATGAGGCTGAGAAAAATGCATATTTTAGAGGAACATTTCAGACGGCACTTTTTTTGCATATATGTAGATGCAATGTAGCTTAAACTCAAATGGACCATCATACTTTACTTTCTATACACTCTATAACGTTGGTATGTGATGTGGCACTGTTAATGCTATCTGATATCATGGACAAACAATTTTTTTTAAATAAAAAATAAATAAATAAGTAATAATTTAAAAAATTATAAATAAATTATATTGATAATTTTTAAAACCCGAACACCTAATGAATTTTTGATGTTTTATTGACATTTTTTGTATAGAAAATACCAGTGAATTTTAGTTGGTGCATAATAAACACTGAATCAGGTTCTCTTATATCAAAAACTAATAAAAGCATATTTGCAAGCTGTGCATAAAATTTTTCTTAGTCTGTTTTTGGTAAATTGTCTGGTTTAAGCATGTCAAATTAAAAAACTAAAAATCTTGTAAGTATAAAAGAAAGGTCCCGTTTAATAAGAGATTCATTCAAATTTTACCCCTAAGAAATGGGACAGCACTACAGCACCTGTACACATCATCATATGTCATCGCAATCTCTTGCTTCATATGAGATCAACGATCGCGACTGCTGTAGTTATTCCAGTTGCGTTATTTTTTGGTATTTATTATCAGAAATTCACTTAAGACATTTATATCACATTATCATAACAATATAATATGGTAATAAGATGTAACTGCTGTGCATTTCCACCGTGGTCATAATCAACTATGTACAGTAAACACACAAAAACAACATTACCGTTATACCAGACACTGTAAAAAGCTCATTCCAAGCCGCTAGACTTTTCTGACGGGGTATTTGAGTGTCATCAAGTGACAATGATGTGGGACTGCTATACAGGAGTTGTTATTATGGATTATAGATAGCGAAATTTAGCGGGGGTTTTTTTGTTGTTGTTTTTTTAAACCATGATGGTAAAACATGAACGTGGTGATTAATTTAGTAAAACATATTCTTGTTTGTTGTAAAAATTTGTAAAAATTACAAAAAAATAAAAAAATAACTTGTGCATCTCCTTACTTCCAAGCTAAAGAGAATTGGGACACCCCTACCCCTTTACGCAAACGCGTAAAACAAGGGAAAGGGCTACGGGGTAAAATTGGGATTGGGCCTAAATCATTAGTTTAAATGATTCATTCCAAACAGCTGAATCATTTATAAACATGGTGAGTCTTTAATATTGAATTACTAAATAATTATTAGTTCAAAAGCAGACTGATTCACCAACCAAACACTTCAGAGTCGCTCTGAGATATACAATTGTTTTGCTACAGATTTGTTTGGAACTATTTGGTGAAGGAGGAAAAAAACACTAATTCATTTAATATCCATGTTTGTTGAGCTGTCGTGTAAAATCAATACTGCATTTGCAATTCCGTACATGCTGTGAAGTTGGGGAAAATGGCACTATTGCTTTTCAGATGTTACTTAACTATAAAAAATAAAAACCCATACAGAGTTTTTTTGTTCTTTTAATATAATTTAAACAACATTCCAGCAGGTTTCCTCATTTTGTTGACGCCTTTGGGCTCGAGACTTTTTTTTTTTTGTTAGCTTAAAGTTTAATATAATATTACAATTATTAAATACAATTAATATCACACATCCCTAATATGCTGGTGATTAAATTCATATCATGTGCACCACACAACCCCTAACGCATGTGTGAAAACTAAATTATACTGTGAGCTTAGATGGCTGTTGTGGCATTATTTAACATCTAGAAATACATTTCTCAGGCCGTTTTGTGCTTGACATGCTCTGATGGCGGCTTAAAGGTTAATTCATATCTAATTCAACGACGACGTCATCTGAATATACTAATTACCAAGCCACATTATTTTCAATTTGCCGTGCTCTTGGTAGATTGCATTGGTCATTATGGAAATGAGCTGCTGTGTCTGTATTCATTTGCTCATTATCAGTGATCACCTGTAAAACTTCCCACACCCATCAGCGCTTTTAGGGGGATTACATTGTCACGCTAATTTGCTCTGTTTAGTAAATCTAACCAACAATTTCTTATGCAAATTTACATACATTTAAATAATTTAGAATTTCCAAATGTATCATATGATGGATTTTTGGTCTATAGTCATTATAATCCAACTTATCCTTTTTTGATGAAGTCCACTAATGAAAGGTCTTTTAACAAATATTTAACTGCATGTAGATTCAATCAGTCTGTTTTCTAATATTCTTTTCCTCACATTCTCAGCTGTTAGAGATGTAACTGTTGTTTGACAAAGGCTTGAGAACAACATATAAATTGCCTTTATAAGTATAAAAGACGGCGCCACGGTGGCCGAGTGGTTAGCACGTTCGCCTCACAGCAAGAAGGTCGCTGGTTCGATCCCCGGCTGGGCCAGTTGGCATTTCTGTGTGGAGTTTGCATGTTCTCCCCATGGTTGCGTGGGTTTCCTCCGGGTGCTCCGGTTTCCCCCACAGTCCAAAGACATGCAGTACAGGTGAATTGGGTAAGCTAAATTGTCCGTAGTGTATGTGTGTGAATGACAATGTATGGATGTGTTTCCCAGAGATGGGTTGCAGCTGGAAGGGCATCCGCTGCGTAAAACTAATGCTGGATAAGTTGGCGGTTCATTCCGCTGTGGCGACCCCGGATTAATAAAGGGACTAAGCCGAAAAGAAAATGAATGAATGAATGAGTATAAAAGACATGTTTTGGGGCATATGTGCCCTGACATATCTGTGTAAGCACACAAAACACACTAAAATATTCCTGATAAGCTCACAGGCGCACACTTGTAAAGTCACAAAAACAAAACAAAAACAAAAAAACATAGGAAATGACCATTCATATGACAGGAAAGAAGAAAAGTGAGCAACTAATGGCTGTCAGGACATTCTTAGTAACCACCACAAATGTTCTGTTTGCAAGAGTGCTGCTCTCTGGTCCAAGTCAAAAGATTATTTTGATCTTGATCTTTCATGGCATTTTTTGATTGCCTGTTTTTTTTTTTTTTACGAGGAAATTGGCTGATTTTCATACAAATATCCGTTTTTTACATTCATTTTTGTTCTTTTTTTAAAGCTACAAACCAGAAATATATGTCAGATATGCTTATGTACCAAATGGGTGTTTGCTTTATGACAGGCTGAACTATCTGCAGTACTTCAGAGTATATGCAATCACTGCACTTGAATCACAACCCAAACAAAGGTGCTATATATATTAGTTTAACTAGCAGTTTGTGATTCAACACTATGCGTCACGGTGGCTCGGTGGTTAGCACAATCACCTCACAGCAAGAAGGTCGCTGGTTCGCTGGGTCAGTTGGCATTTTTATGTGGAGTTTGCATGTTCTCCCCTTGTTGGAGTGGGTTTCCTTCGGGTGCTCCAGTTTCCCATACAGACCAAATACATGCACTATAAGTGAATTAAATAAGGTAAATTGGCTGTAATGTATGAGTGTGCGAAGTGAAGTTTATTTATAAACTAATTTCGAGAGGATCACGTGCAGATGATTGCTCGCAGCTGGTCCTGCATTATCCAATTCATGATTCACCAATCAGATGAGTCCTAAGCCACTATATATACCCTAAGTTCCATATCACAGCCATCTTCGTTTTGAAGAACGCTCCGTTTCAGCCAGCTACTGCTATCACCTCCACAATAACTACTTCAAAACCAGCAACTTCAACAACAGCATCATCATCATCATCATCATCAAAACCTTCCTCTTCAAATTGCATCACACAACGCATCCGCCGCGTCCTCAACCCAGCAAGACCACAGTCCAAAACTCGATCACCATCCTCAAACTCCTTCTAAACTCTCAAGACGCCGACGATTTAAGCCATTACAATGAAACCGGACCTTCACCGCTCACCCAGCGGTTCACCCGCGGTAACGAACATCGCACTCTATAAGGGGAAGTCTCGCAAAAACAACTACTTTCTAGCAACGATTAACATTCAATACATCTTTGAAAGAGGAGACGTGCATGACTAGAATGTCAAACTCACCTGTCGGCCACCGCCTGTCCACAAATCCATGGCATCCTAGCAGTTTGAAATAGTTTGATTGCAAGCGTCCAGGCAATCCAATCCAAAAACCTAGTCCACAACATATCAACACGCTGATAAACATCCACGAGATGCAACGTCATCATCCAAACCTGTCGCGGGAGCGCATTCAGTCTATGGAAGGCCGTTGGGGCCAAAACGTCTGCAACTATGGAAGGCCGTTGGAGCCAAAATGTCTGCAACTATGGAAGGCCGTTGGGGCCAAAACGTCTTCAACTATGGAAGGCCGTTGGAGCCAAAACGTCTGCAACTATGGAAGGCCGTTGGGGCCAAAACGTCTGCAACTATGGAAGGTCGTTGGGGCCAAAATGTCTGCAACAAATGCGTTTATCAGTCAAGTGTCTGAAGACAAAAAGGAAACAAACTTTCCGCTTGACTGCTATGAGTGGGAGAAGCACATTTCTGACAAATGGACTGATGTTTCACCATTTACTCTGTGTTAGAAATGGAGTAATGTTTCATCCATTAACCCTGCGTTAGATACATTTTGCTTTTAATCAAAATTCTATATCACTAAGGTGTTTAAAACTTCACTCCGCCAATACCTCACCTCCTAAGCCTTCAAGAGGTGCTTCCAGGACAACTAGCCAATGTCCCCAGCTCTCCATTCATCTGCCAGACTGCAGGGGAACAAAGACCCACCTCTACAATCCTTGCACATTGTGACAACAAGCTGTTATACCATGCATTAACAAAGGCGCTTCTATTCACAGTTGCCAATGCCCCTATTAAGACGCGTCTCATGGATACAAGCTAAAACAATTCATTATGTCTGCTGTACATGTACCATGTTTAATTTCATTTCTGATTTCTCTTGTTTTTCAGAGAACCTGAGAGCTAGCTGCAGAAACTGACCCTCATCCAACCCATTACACTCCACATCCATTCTTAACACTTTCACGCTATACAAAGGATACATTTCCACTCACACAGCCCACACCCTTGATTTCAAATTCTCACCAGCCTTTTTGATTGAGAGTTTCCGAAGTAACACCATTTCAATCCACTCCACCATATCTGATCTAACTTTGCATGATAAAGAATTTTTCCTTTTTTATTAAGCAAGCAAACAGATCAAATGGCAAAGAATATTCTGTATATACTTTGATACCAATCCCCACCCCCAACAAACACACACGCACACATATACACACACACAATTTCCAAAGAACTTTTTTCTTACACTACAGAAGCACATTTCCACCTTTCTTCCTTTTAACTTTTTCTCTCCAAACTTGAACTATCCCATTATTCTATTCACTCTCATTCACAACAGCTCTGACCCATTTAGAGGATGCCTGTAGTTTCAGTTCCTGCAGCAGAAACGTTCTAAACGGGCTCATATACACTTACAATTCCTAATACCACTATCATCACACTTCCCCACACTAATACAGCAGTAAATGCTTCTGCGGGAGCGCACATTGCCTTCATACTTACCCACTACACCTCTGCAACTGCAGAGACGTTTCACTGAGCTACTCTCAACCACTGCACCACTGCATCGTAGTGATGCTCTAGCTAAGCCCTTATTTGCTTTCATCTTTACATATCACTACCATCAGTATTTAACATTCCTGCGGGAGCACTCTTAACGCTCCAATACCGAACACCACTACACATCTGCAACTGCAGAGGTGCTCCGCTGAGCCACACTCACCTATAACACCACTGCAACTGCAGTGAATAACTGAAACCTTATTCACTTTTATCTCTACACATCACTATTGGACGGTATTTAACATTTCTGCGAGAGCGCCCATGACGCTCCAATATTGACTACCACTGCACCTCAGCAACAGCAGAGACTCTATGCCGAGCCTTATCCTCCCCCCGTAACACTGCCGCAGCAGTGACGCTCTGCCTGAGCTCACACACATCTCCATTTAGCCATTCTCTACCGATACACTCCACAGCAGCTAAAACGCCTCCGCGGAAGCGTACTTGCCTTCCAACATTGACTGCCACCGCACCTCTGCAACAGCAGAGACGCTCCGCTGAGCTTCATTTCACTATTGCTCCACTGCCGCAGCAGTGACACTCCGCTAAGCTCCATTTCCCCTCTGCACCACTGCCACAACAGTGACGCTCTACCTGAGCTCACACACACTTCCATTTAACATACTGACACACTCTCCATCACAGCCACAGCAGTTTAAACGCCTCTGCGGAAGCGTATTTACCTGTTATTATTGACTTCCATTGCACCTCTGCAACTGTAGAGATGCTTCACTCAGTTAAAATTTATCTCTGCACCTTTGCACCACCAATTTCCATGACACCTCTGCAACTGTAGAGATGCTACGCTTAGCTTAAATTTCCCTCTGCACCACCGACTTCCTTTGCAACTGTAGAGATGCTTCACTTAGCTTAAATCCTATCACACCTCTGTAGCAGCAGAGACGCTCCTCTGAACTTATCCCGACATTCATCACAGTCATTTAAGAGTTTCTCTAGCAGAGATCATACATACTACATTCAAATTATTACATATGTCTCACTCTCCTGTCTGGTCATGGCAGTCAAACACTGCTACGGGAGCACACATAGCATTCGCAACACTGCCTGCCAATACACCTCTTCATTTGTAGCAGTCACTCTAACCTAATCCTTTCACACTCTGCACCAATTCCATCCTTGCTCCTGCAAACACTCTAGGTACCCCTTTTCATTCAGCAGCCGGTTATGGCTTCATTCTTTATTGCCTTTTGGGGGGTTCTTCAATACGCGGCTGCTGTCCCGAGCTTATTAAGGCATCTTGGGGAGTTCTCGAGATCTACCTGAGCTCAAACTCCCCTCTCGCCTTGCGAATGGGAGGGAGCCCTGGGCTCGAGGATCTTATGAGCTCAGGGCTCTCTCCCGGGACAGCATGCCAAACAAGCTTTATAATCAATCATCAGCTAAGTGTGAACTCTTGAAGTGAAGTTTATTTATAAACTAATTTCGAGAGGATCACGTGCAGATGATTGCTCGCAGCTGGTCCTGCATTATCCAATTCATGATTCACCAATCAGATGAGTCCTAAGCTACTGTATATACCCTAAGTTCCATATCACAGCCATCTTCGTTTTGAAGAATTCCCCCTTCCACCCCTACTCCTCCTCCTTCCTAGATGGGTGGCACGGTGGCCCAGTAGTTAGCACTGTTGCCTCACAGCAAGAACATCACTGGTTCTAGTCCTTACCAAGCCAGCTGATGTTTCTGTGTGGAGTTTGCACGTTCTCCCCGTGCTCACGTGGGTTTCCCCTGGGTTCTCCGGTTTCCTCCCACCGTCCAAAAACATGCAACTTAAGTTAATGGACTAATACAAATCGGCACCATAGACATGCTCTCAGTTAGTAGTTATCTTTTCATAGCGATCACTATCTGTTCATCAGCTACTCGCAGGGGAGTTCTCGAGATCTACCTGAGCTCAAACTCTCCTCTCGCCTTGCGAACGGGAGGGAGCCCTGGGCTCGAGGATCTTATGAGCTCAGGGCTCTCTCCCGGGACAGCATGCCAAACAAGCTTTATAATCTATCATCAGCTAAGTGTGAACTCTTGAAAGTGAGCTTCTGGGTGATTGCCATTGCAGCTGAAAGGGCATCCGCTGCATAAAACATATTTGCCAGTTCATTCCGTTGTGGCGACTCCTGATAAATAAGAGACTAAGCTGAAGATGAATGAATGGATGATTTAAGAGTAGAACTACAAAGGCAGTCATTTTGACCATTGTTGTTTTTAATTTTGTATTTCAATATCTTCGTAAAATAAAACCCCTGTAACCATAATACCCTGAATTTTTAGATGTATTAAGTGCCGTCTGAAATGTCCTTCTAGAATGAGCATTTTTCTCAACCTCCTATGTTTTTGTTCAGTTACTTCACATTATAGGCAATGAAAATAACCAATTAATTGCCGTTAAAATTAAATTACTGAAGAGTCTGGGAGAATTGCTTATTTCAGAAGAAAATTTAAATGGCACTTTGATGTTCTCGGGCATCTGAACTTTTATTTCATTAAAACATTGTTATTGTTTTTAATTACAAAACACTAAAACAGTATTTCTACCTTGAACAGCCAGAAAGGTCAAATTGACCTTAAGCTTTACAGCATCTTTTACTTTCTGATAGCAAAAACATAACTTTACTTCAGACATCTCTTTTCGAAACAACATTTTTACTGTGGTAAAACTTTGCTTTCAGGGGTGGTCCAATAACACAGTTAAAAATTTAATTTATAGAAATGACTTCACACAAATATAACGAAAATGTGACTTAACATTTTTAATAGTGTGATTTATATTACAGTACAAAACCCTTGTGACAAACAGCCAGTGTGTTTTCTGTTATTTTAAAGTTTTATTTCTCTCTATATTACTTCTTATACGTTATAATTTTTTTTTACTAAAATGTCAATCAGTCACTTCGTTAAACTGTACAGTTGAATTTTCTATCATTAAAAGTTGACAGAGCAGAGATCAAGGTCCCATAATGCAATTACCAACTGTGAATATACAAAGAAAACACACGTGAAATTACGATATTTTTTACAAAGTGTAAATATGACGTGACAAATTATTTTCAATACATTCTTATATGAACAGTCAGAGAGGTATTGTATTAGTTACAGATTTTTTGCGGCAGTAGTTCCAGTGTTAAGTCATCTAGTGAAACTGTTGTCTATTTTATCCAGTATTGTACAGCTTCTAGACCAGTGATACCCAAACTAGAGCCCATGGGCCAAAGTACTTTGATTTGGTCCCCCAGAAGGAAAATGATTGGGAAAGGTTGGGGGATGACTTTAGATTCTCATTTCTATTTTAATACAGCCTATGTTTGTTTGTTTTATTGTTGAGCAAACAAACTAAGCAAACTGAAATTAAATGTTTCAATTAAATGTTGTAAATAAATCAGATTTTTATTTTAAAATACAGTCACTTAACGAAAAGGAGAAAAAGCAGAAGACATCAGCATGCAAACCAAGGCGAAGGCAGGTTCAGCAGGACTAGTGTATTCAGCATTAAACTCCATCGTTTTATAAATGTATTTTTAAAAATGTTTTTACTGTGATAAGTTTGTTAAAATAATATACAGTTTCAAAAAAACAGAATGCATCAGTAAATACAGTTTTTCTACTTATTTATAGCTATTATGATATTCATCAGGAAATTACCCATGGCAACTTTAACGTAATACAGTTTGGCCCACAGCTTTCAATCAAGCTTGGATTTTGGCCCTTCATAAGAAAAAGTTTGGCCACTCCTGATCTAGACAGAAAGGTGACCATTTCATAACTTGCAAGTAGTTGCCACTAGATATTTCCTTCAAATCCCTATTTAACCCAGAGTTGTGACTAAAAGCAATTTTTTACTCCGATAAATCACCCCAGTGCCCTGAGACACAAAACCCTGACTCTTCGGTCACATCTGTCTCTCCCATGTTCCCTTTCCTCTCTCTTTTCTGAGTGAACAGATGATTCTGTCAAGCAGACGTCTGTGTCACTAACTCATCTCTGGCTTGTTCCTCGTTCCCCCCGCAGCAACAATCTCTTCTCCAGGTAAAGGCTGCTTTGGCTCTGTAGCCCATGCAAGACCCTTTAAGCCACCCAGCGGGGCTGCTTATTTCTAACCCACGCACAGCACATTTCCAGCAGCACAGTGTCAATCACAGCGAACTAACCCCGAGTATCCATAGGCCAGTGTTATCCTCCATTCAAGGACACAGAGAGATGGTTGCCACAACAACAGTACCTCGGCAACCATGTCAGCGTCAGCGAGCGCTCTATTGTGATGTCTTAATAGCTTGTCATGAAAATCATTTCTGTGCACGAGTCAAGCGACACGCAGTAACAGAAACGAATTAAATGAAATGTTTGTCAAATACAGTTTCAAATGATTTCATATAGTCATCACTCAGATCAGAAAGTGTTTGCTCATTCTGACAGAAGAATGAAACTCATTAGAAAAGACTGATGATGCTATTACCACCGAAGCCACGGCATTTCAGAGGTACAGCGAAGCAATCTCTCTGAGCGCTAATCGACAACAGGTGGCATAAAGTTTTTCATCAGCCATCATTTCGAAATAAAAATGAGCTCTCTGAATGGGGCTGTTGTAGCCTTTAGTCAGAAATGACAATGATAATAAAACCTGTAATGAATAGAGTTTTCAAATGATAACACTTTATAGGCATTCTGGGTAGACTTATACTCCATTTTGGTAACAACCAAAGTACTCATTACATATAAAGAAAACAAAACTAGTTCGTTTAGAAAATAAAGTTATGGGCAATAAAATGAAATGACACAGGGAGAAAGTAGTGAACACATGAAGAAAAAGAGGTGTAAAAAGGCATGGAAAGCCCAGACAGCGGCTGAAATCTGTCCATCAGCAATTGAATTTAATATTAGCTGCTTTAGTCCAAACACCCACATTACAAAGATGATGAAAATAAACCAGGATGGACATTTCAGCAAACCATCATTTCTAATACAGCCAAGAAAACTCTGAACTGGTTTTGGAAAATGAAAATAGGCTCAGCATCCAGTAGAAAACAAAAACTAAAAATCAGAGTTCATTGAAGTAATTTTTTTCTTTAGATTCTGTTGAAATATTGGAAATAAATGAATAAATTACAACTGAGCAATGCATTTGACTCTTTTTTGTTTTGAAGCAGTCATAACCAATAAAACACGTCTATGGGACAGGACAGTAAATTTGACATTATTCTATCCTCTGGCTGCCGTCATTAGTCTCACTTTTTTTTTTTCGTTTTTCTGAAAATCTTTGTAACATCATGGAGCTTTTCTTTTAATATTAGGCTTATACATACATCATATCATTCTTGCCATTTTGAGCATCAAAACAGACATGTTGAAAAAGAGGGTGCCGATGAAGGCTCACCAAAATACTGTAGATAAATAACAAATCTTATATTATTATATACTATATGTCGCCTCACAGGGCACCACGGTGGCGTAGTGAGTAGCACGTTCGCCTCACAGCAAGAAGGTCGCTGGTTCGAGCCCCGGCTGGGTCAGTTGGCATTTCTGTGTGGAGTTTGCATGTTCTCCCCGTGGTTGCGTGGGTTTCCTCCGGGTGCTCCGGTTTCCCCCACAAGCCCAAAGACATGTGGTATAGGTGAATTGGGTAGGCTAAATTGTCCGTAGTATATGAGTGGGAATGTGTGTGTATGAATGTTTCCCAGAGATGGGTTGCGGCTGGAAGGGCATCGGCTGCGTAAAAAATATGCTGGATAAGTCCGCTGTGGCGACCCCGGATTAATAAAGGGACTAAGCCGACAAGAAAATGAATGAGTGAATGAATGAATGTCGCCTCACAGCAAGTAGGTCGCTGGTTTGAGTTCCGACTGGAACAGTTGGCATTTCTGTGTGGAGTTTGCATGTTCTTCCGGTATTCTCAAAGTTTTCCTCTACGTTCTCCTGTCTCCCTCACAGTCCAAAGACATGTGGTAAAGCTGAATTGAATAAACTAAATTGCCCATAATGTATGTGTGTGAATAAGTGGATGTGTATGTTTCCCAGTACTAGGTTGCCGCTGGAAAGGCATCCGCTGTGAAAAACATATGCTGGAAAAGTTGACGGTTCATTCAAGAGTGTCGGAAAAAACAGCACTCTTCAGAATAATATTGTGTTCAAAAGAAGAAAGAAATACATGAACGTTCAGAGCCTCTTGTGAGTGAGTAATTGTAAGGAAATAAAATGTTGTGGGTGAACTACACCTTATGTTGTAAAAAAGCCATTAGTTAATTAAAAAGGAGTAAACCTGTTCCTTAAAAATGGTAAGTTGACTTAAAAACAGTGAGTAAAATTATCAGAATCAGAATCAGAATCAGAAAGGGCTTTATTGCCAGGTATGTTCACACATACGAGGAATTTGTTTTCGTGACAGAGCTTCTACAGTGCAACAGAATTACAGAGACAAGACAAAAAACAGATAATAAATATATTCAAAAAAATAGAAGTAAGTGTTAAATGCAAATATACAAGTGGACAAGTGTATGTACAGGTGTATTACTATATACAACATTATATGTGCAGCTGTTATGTGCAAATTGGCATGTAAAGTGTGTTGTTAAATAAGTGTATGTGTGTGTAACAAGTGTATTTGTTATGTGCAAATGGCATGTAAAGTGTGTTGTTAAATAAGTGTATGTGTGTGTAAGAGTGTACAGCAGTAGTGGTGTTGGTTCCACGATTATTATCATCAAGTGTTCATGAGATGGATTGCCTGGGGGAAGAAATCAAGTTATTTTTATAATAAGCACATAGCTCATTCACTTCATAATCTTACAGAAACATGTTTACTCCACCTTTCTTTTTAAGTCAACTAACTGCTTTTCACAGTGTAAAGGCCCGTGCACACCAAGACATTTTTTGCTCGCGTTTTCGGTCGACGTTTGATGCCTTCTGACTAAATAAAGGGCGTCAATGTGATTGTGCACACCAACGCGCAAAACGCCAGGCGTAAAAGCGTCATTTTTTAAAAAAAGCCTCATGCTTGTTTTTTTGTTTTGACACTCCGCGTGGAGCTGCTTATTGCACTGGTGAACAATAATCATGTCTTCATCGCTTGAGCTGCTACTTGAACCATCCATGCCTTGACGATCGCAACAACAAGTGTGTAAACTTCCTCTTTTCTTCTTCTGTGTAACAAGCGGGTATCAGAAGCTTGGCGCCACCCTGTGCGCCATCTAACGTCAAGGAGTGATTTTGCATGCTCTTCTGCTCAACGCCATAGAAAATCGATTGGGCTTGAATGCTGAAAAACGTCTCGAAAAACGCCGACGATAAACGCAAACGAAAAGCGTCCCGGTGTGTACAAGCCTTAAGGTACAGTGGCCGAGAGAGCTTAATGCACCATAATAAAAATAAAAAAAAACACACACACATGCAATTACCAAAACTCCAGCAAATAAGAAACTATCTTCATCAGTTTGACAGCACACGTGTTGCAAATTCTCACAACACAAACAAATGAACGCGCTGCATTTTGCAAATATCTACGTAACACAACAGAAATGTTCCAAGGGGACCCAAAAACATGACTGACCCTGCTGAGATATGGATGTGTTATTATGCCGTGACTGTTGCTCAGTGAAGTTGTAGGTGGTCTTTTAAAGGTGAGTTTTGTTATTGTTGTTTTTGTTTATTTTAATATCCTGATTACACGATTCCGTTGTGTTTTGTAAATTATTAGCCTAAATAAACTGATGATTGAATGTGAAATGTTTTAATAAATGCAGAACGTTTCTTCAGTTGTTTGAGTTGTGAGAATTTGCAACGTGTACCGTCAAATTGATCAAGATTGTTTCTTAAGGCTCATACACACTGGGACGCATTTCGTTTCCTAGACGTTTTTCTGCATTCAAACCCAAGTGAGTTTCACTGGCGTCAAGCAGAAGAGTATGCAAAATCACTCCTTGCCGTTAGATGGCGCTTAATGAAAACAGAAAGACCCCGGTGCACAGGGTGGCGCTAGCTTCTGACACCCGCTTGAAAACACAGTAGAAGAAGAAAGTTGACACGCTTGTTGTCAAAGAACTTAGAATCACCAATCAATAGCGATTCTATGGTCTTTGTTGAAGTCATTGGCGATTTAAACAATGTCGATGTCTTGTTTATCATACAGCACTTTTCATTCAGATATCAGTGCAATAAGCAGCTCCACATTCATATCGACTCTGGGCATCTTCTTCAATGTGTGCTTGCATCAGTTTTGCACTTGAGTGCCTCCAAGAGGTGTCTACTGTAACTTCAGCAACTCCTTACACATGAACAGAAGTGCCAATCTGATTGGTGGAGACCAGCATGAGGCGTTTTTTTTTTTTTTAATGACGCTTTTGCCCGTTGATGTGCATGATCACATTGGCGCCCTTTATTTAGTCACGAGACGTTAAACATCGACCGAAAACACGAGCAAAAAATGTCTAGGTGTGCATGGGCCTTTAATTTGCACGTGTTTTCTTAAATTGCGACAAGTTAAGCTTTCCCGTCCATGGTAGTAAGGTTTGATATCTAGCCAATCACAGTAATGAGCATTTACTTTCATTTCTGAAAGCAGTACCACCTTAAAAAATTTAGGGATAATACATTTTGTAAACGTGTTAATATTTATAATGTTTGGTGCTAAAACTCTCTGTAATCTTTATCAGCCAACCATGAAAACACAATATGAAAAATGTAAACATGTTCTTGAAAAACTTTCATAATGATTCATGGGAAGGGACAACTTGTTTGCTGTAAGTCTCTTGTTTTTAATCAACCTTTGTCTTGAGAATTTATGGGTATTTTAGTTGAGTAATTAATCCCTACGGCAGGTGAAAGTAAACTATGAGCAGTGTCAGAAATGAAACATGCCCAAGTGTGAAAAGTTCATAACACGATCCAGACTTCCTGCTGGCCTTTATCCTGCAGACGGATGGCCACAGTACCACTGGAACGCTAAATATACGAATACAGAAGAGGTTTTGATCATTCGCTCGTCTCGTCTGCGGCCGTGCGGAGGATCCACACTCCTGAACTCATCCCAGGTCACTTTCTGCTGAGATCGAGCAATAAATCACGAGCACACGCTCACACAGAGGAGTTATGAATCTTTCGGAATCCTCTCCAACAGGTCAGTTTATAATGAGAAGTTTATGAGAGGCCTCCTTCATAGATGGAGAAACACAGAGAGTGAGTGAGAAGACGAGAAACACAGAGATGTGCTCACGCATGCCTGGTGAGACAACAGGCGTGTTTAGAGCCAAAATGGCCGCATTCATTATTCATGGAGCCCGGAGAACAGGCCTATGCAATATTTATCTGTGATATTGACTTGACTGTGAGTGACTGCCAGCTTACTCACCCAGTCACACACTGAGATGAGATCACAACCCTATAGCTGAGACGGCCCGCTTCCCCAGGGCCAGATTCAATTAAACACGCACGCAAACACACATTCATGTGTTAAACAGCAAACAGACTTTTCACATGGGTTTACACACACACAATGGGTTACAAATCTCACTTGAGACCCATGAATGCCCACAACATAAGAATAACATTTCAGACAAACACACACACACACTGTGCAGCCAGTGGCACTGAAGACCAGGATGAATAGCCAGTGGGTCATTTTTCTTTTGTCGGTCCCACAAGACTTAATCCTTTAAACTAGAGTTGCACAATAAGGCATTAAAAGATCTTGATCCAGACATCCACATGATTTTATGTCAGGATTTAACTATTCTGTGATCAAAATAAGCATTCATTCATTCATTTTCCTTCAGCTTCGTCCCTTTTTTCGTCAGGGGTCACCACAGCGAAATTAACCTCCAGCTATTCTAGCAAATGTTTTACTCAGAGAATCCCCTTCCAGCTACAACCTATTACTGGGAAACTACCCATACATATTCACACACTTCACCTAATTTTGTTTTCCCAATTCACCTACACCACATGTCTTCGGACTGTGGGGGAAACCAGAACATCATGAGGAAACCCACACCAACACGGGAGAACATGCAAACTCCATGCAGAAATGATAACTGGCCCATCCAGGACTCAAACCAGCGACCTTCTTGCTGTGAGGCAAGAGTACTAACCACAGAGCCACGGTGTCATCCAGAAATCAAGCAAATGCTGCAATTTTTATTTTTTGTTTCAAAACTGTTGAACTTTTTTGTTTATGCCAGAAACGGAATGAACAGGATAGTGGGAAATTTAAGGCAGTGAAGTACAGACACATCTATGCTGCTTGACACATAAGAATCAGAATCAGAAAGAGTTTTTTTGCCAGGTATGTTTACACATACGAGGAATTTGTTTTCGTGACAGAGCTTCTACAGTGCAACAGAATTACAGAGACAGGACAAAAAACACATAATAAATATGTTCAAAAAATAGAAGTAAGTGTTAAATGCAAATATATCAAGCTTTTAATGACTCATCTGATTTTTAAGTAGGACTACAGAGCAAACCTTTTTTTTATTATTGTGCATCTCAATTCGGGCAATTATGTGCATTGTTATTCATTTGAATGTTTTCACAATAGTATATCAGACTTACTCACATAAACTCATAAAAATGTAATGTACTCCTCCAATTCTCCCAATAATCTGTCTTTAGAAAGCTGACATTTAAACGCTTAGTTTGATGATGAATGCTCTGTAATTATAATTGTGCCGGGCAAACACATCCATTAGTTCATTCATCAGGCCTACAAAGCTGACTGATTGAACAAATAAATACATCATCCCAGATAAATACATTTTAGCCTGATTTTGTATTTTTTTTTACTGCTAATGATTTTGAGATATTTCAACAAAGCTGTTTATTTAGATCATTTAGAGTCATTCGTTTATCAAATATGATGCAGTAGGTGTTATTAAAAGTTACTTTAGGGAAAGAGTTTCCCTCTTTGTTTCTCTCAGTTTTGCCTTTATAAAAATCACAGAATCTTGAGGTCAAAAAAGTAATTAACAAGTTCAGGACACCCTCGAGTTTTTTTTATTTTAACAAATTTGTGTCTGTTGAGCATCAGTTATGACAACATTAGCACTTGTTAGCTTTAATTGTGGATAAACCTGCATTATTTTGAGCTTTTGTCAGCTAATTACATCTTCCGGGTTAAAAAATTTTTTGGGGTAGGATCAAAATCTGTAATGTAGTGCAAATTAGCTTTCTCGTAAAGCGTGTTTTCTTATACTACGAGAAGACCCTGCTTCTTAACTATTCATGAGCGTATGTGCTTTCCGAAGGCAAGGCAGACCTGCCAAGCTGTGACCCAATGATTATGTGAGACCGCATATGCACGACACGGGTCGTATGTGTTTGTTTCTATGATCCACAGGGTTTGTTGCATGGCTTTCCCTGCTGTGCTAACAGGGCCGATACAGCAAAGCTGTTGGTTTGCAGCAAGCATTTTTGTTGGGAGAGCTGTATGATAATTGGAGAATGGTGGAATTTGTCTTTTGAGTTCGTTATTCAGACACATCGTCTATATCCGTGCTGTTGTGTTTGCACATGTTTAAAATCCTCCAGGTTGCTGGCAGGGTGGTTGCAATAGACAGGGAAAGAGACCTGCTGCACTGCTATCCACTGTCTACAATCAGACCCGGGGATTGAGGAGGATTTTCAGGATTTTTTTTTTCATTTATAGTGTTTATATAAACACGATTATCTTTATGATAATAACAAATTGTGGTTATGTGTATATGACGTTACAAATAACAAATGTAGCAAGACATTAAATTACCGTTTCTTTCTTTGCATTTAAACTTTGTAAACTGTAAAATCATGGGTCTCCTCACAGTTTGCGTCTCATTTTTTTTAACCAACTGACAACAGTTGTTCGCTCCACTCTTTTTCCCCTGCTTTGCAGGCCACACCCACTCTCCCTGTGATCATGGCACTCCATGCCTATTACGAAGCATTTTTTGAAAAGGTAGACTTGACCCGAATGAGGGACGTTTCATGGCCCTTTAAAGGTGCAGTATGTAAGCTTGACACCCAGAGATTGAACTAGGTATTGCAATTCAAAAATCAAAACATTTTCACCCGGCCCCTCCTCTGATGACTCCACACATATCCAGCTTGCCAGATTAACAACACCAACACAAGCTATAGCCTGACTGTTGAGCCTATGCTGTGACTACATACTACAACACATGACAAAAACTCTGTTAACATAGAAAAGATTATTTTTAACAATGGGATACACAAAATAATCTTAGGTCAAAATCAAAAGCAAGATTATTTTGCTTAACCCATTGACAAATTATTTAGCTTGTTTTAAGGAAAAACTCATAAAATTTTGGCATATTATTGCTTAAAACAAGACATGTTTTCCTTGTCTAGAAAACGATTCTTGATTTAGGAATTTTTAGATATTTTTGGACTGAAAAAAAAGAAAAACTTTTTACTGCAGTGCACATCTATAATAATTTACGATCTCTCACAGAGTTTAAAATATTATAGATTGTATCAGTATGAGGTGTTTGTAGACTGCATTTGTCTCATGTCGACATACATATTAATATGTGCATATACGTCCTATTTTGTGACCCCCTGCTGTATTACTATTGCTAGCTTTCACACAAAATACAAGCATTAAAATAGCAGAAATGTGGTCAAAAATGATCCCCACTGATGCTTTGTATGCACCATCACACCCTGAACGATTAACACCACATTTAATGATCTGTCCAACATGTAGTGGACACCATCAAAGGGTTAACCGACTGAGAAGTCCCTGTGGTTCCCTGAAGACACCAGGGTTTTAGCACGTGTCTGGAGATGGATGGAGGCACTGATGGAGGAAAGAACGGATGGAAATATCCCTTTATTCCAGCGTGACTATGACAGAGTGATGAAGTCCTGACCCTCGAGGAGCTGTTAACACCCGTGTCTCCAGTCGGCATGCTGTCACAGCGGGACCTGGTAGCCATGGCAACTCATGCCTCGCATCAGCGGGCACCATTAATTACAGGGCCGGCGAGAGTCCTTACAAATATGTAAATACAGTAACCATTGCTCTGTGCCGAATATTAATGTGTGTAGAAGACTGAGAGGGAGAGAGAGACACCGGACAGCTCAGGAAATGTGCGGATTTAATATCACTGCCTTAAAGGTGCACTAAGTTAATTTAAAAAAACAATGATGTTTGTAAGCACCAAAACAAACATGCCTATTTCCAAACAGACCTTTCCCCTTTTTTAATATCTCAGCTATACGTACAATACACGCCCTCTTACTGCTGATTGGATGCAATTGTGTTTTAGACCAACCCTGCAGTCAAAAGCATTTTTCAAGCACCTTTCAAAGGATTGGTTCACCCAAAATAGAACTTATTTAAATAAGTACTCCCTCTCTGGCCTTCATTCATCTTTGGCAACCCAGATTAAGATATTTTCAATGAAGTCTAATAGCTCTCTGATACTCCCCAGCAGGCACAGGATGTAAACATGACGTCAGAATGATGTTGAACCCCAATGTTGTGGGATGTTGCATTTTGAGTGGAAATTAAAATCAGGTGGATGCTAGAACTCAGTGTCAGACCAACAGTCAGTGTCTAACATTGGACACATTTGCATTTTGGTCACTTTTCAATGCAACCTAAAACAACCAAATATCGATGTCTAATGATGTTACAGCTTGACATTGCGTAGACGTTACCACTATGACGTGTACCACACATAAGAACAATCAAATGTCAACTACATTTTACATTGTTATTGCACAATAGTGTTCTGGGGGGGCAAGCAATCTGTTCAATCAAAGGGGTAATTTAATTTAGAGGAGGCACTTTCTCACCGAGAGGAAAAAAAAAAAAACACCCCCACCCCCTGCACGTGCCTGGTCCTGAGACATTGAAAGTCCAGAAAAGGAACCAAAAATATTGTCAAAACATTGACGTCAGTGGTTCAACTGTAATCATACAAAGCTCCAAGAACACTTTTTTTGGACAATAGCTGTTTCCATCAAATCATGTGACTTATTATGAATATTGAATATTGTATGAATATTGCATAAAAGATTTGCAAATAAAGCACCGTTTCCACCAAATGAGTCAAAGAGAACAAAATAGTCACTTCCTGATAAACTTGTGTAAAATACAAAAAAAAGGAATTTGCTGTGGTAGAAGAAGCTTTATGAGTCTATTCCTTTTTTATAAATTACTTGTGCCTCAAAAGACAATGCTGACACACAATGAACGTGTGGTGGCATTTGGAGGCGTGAGACGCAGAGTGCAGAAACTCTTGACAGTTATGGAGGTAATTAATAATATAATAAAAATAATAACAATAATGATAATAATGATAATGCTGAAATGGTTAAGGCATTTCAGAATGACCAAAACAACATTTCAGAAGTTTTACAATGTGGCCAGCTGGAAGTTGTCCATTATTCTATCCCATCACACATTTACACACTTTTTTTGTTTAAACGCACATACTGGAATTTATTTGGTAAGGGGTTTTCATTGTAGTTTATGTGCATTTAATAAAAAGTGTATCCTACTCAGTGATGCGCACATGCTTTATGCACATTTTCATGCATGTGCTTTATGCATGTCTTGGCGTTTCCATCGAGCGTTTTTAATGCAATAATCTAAAATGCGCATAACAATAGAATGGAAACATAGCTAATGAATATAGTAAATGTACTGTGGAATAGGTAAGTCATATTTAACGTTTTTGAGAGCACAAAAGTGTTGGAGATTGATATGATTACAGTTGAACCACTGAAATTAAATGGAATATTTTGATAAAATTTTTGGTTAACTTCATCTAAACTATCTTTATTTGAGTCCTAAAAATTAATGAAGGTTTCGGAGGAGGAAATAACCCAATAAAGATCTTGTACCTGCATTTACAGTGTTTCTAAAGACCAAATGTCTCAGCCAAAATTTCTTCTAAATATTTCACATTTGATAATGTGCACAAAGACATTGTTCAAGGGTGTGTGTTTTTAATCTCCAAAAAGGTCTAAACAATAAAAAATGACTTTGTACAATTAATGTTGTGTGCATCTTATAATCTTCTCATATTCACCCATGAACACGGGTATCTATAGTTTTTACTGTCTTCTGTAGTTTGTTGTTGCTCGTTATTTCATACCAAGGGACTTATCACCCTCCGAAAGGCACTCCAGAGTGAAAACAATCATGGCCATACCTGTCAACATTGGGATGTGAAAATAAGGGATACCCCCAAGCCCCTAAAGAGCAACGAATGAATCTCATTTATTTCGATTTTTCATTTGATTACATTAAATAACAGAGTTGTCACTTTATACATTACAACAACGTTATAATGAAAGCATTCAAATGCTTTCCTAAATTTTTATGCTCATTTAGGACAAATTAGTTGTGTTTGGAAAAAAAAACCACCAAGACCGACATCTTTAGATGTTATTATTATTAATTATGTGTATATGTCTGTTCAGGGGCGCCGCTAGCAATTTTGGGCCCCATGAAAAAATATGAGGATGGGCCCCCTATTACAAAGCTAGCTATCAAAACTCTTTGTCCGCGATGTAGTTATACTGACCTATGCAGTTTATTATTGATTTTGTCCACTACTTATCAGTATTTAGTAAGAGAAACTACATGACTGTAGCTAGAAGATGATTTATTGTTCAAATGTTAACGTAGTACAAAAAAAGGAACAGTAATCAAATATTCACTGAAAATTTTACAGTTTTTATGTGCATATACACAGTTGACGCAGAATTATTAGCCCTGTTTATTTTTTTCACCAATTTAACACATTTCTAAACATAATAGTTTTTATAACTCATCTCTAATAACTGATTTCTTTTATCTTTGCCATGATGACAGTAAATAATATTTGACTAGATATTTTTCAAGACACTTCTATACAGCTTAAAGTGACATTTAAAGGCTTAACTAGGTTAATTAGGTTAACTACAGTAGGCAGGTTAGGGTAATTAGGCAAGTTATTGTATAACAGTGGTTTGTTCTGTAGACTATCGAGAGAAAAAAAATCTTAAAGGGGCTAATAATTTTGACCTTAAATTGGTTTTTAAAAAATTAAAAACTGCTTTTATTCAAGCTAAAATACAACAAATAAGACTTTCTCCAGAAGAAAAAATATTATCAGACATACTGTGAAAATTTGCTCTGTTAAACATCATTTGGGAAATATTTAAAAAATAAAAAAATAAAGGGGGGCTAATATGTGTATGTGTATATCTGTATGTGTGTGTGTGTTTACACACGTGCTTGTGTAACTGAGTGCATGCAGTAAAGTAATACAGACAGAATTCTGCAGATTTATTACATTTAAATTGCGCCATTCACTATGAGCTCTACTTTAACAATCTAGGCTCAAAAGACTGGCTTGAGGAGCATCCTGGCTATGACATATTTAAAACATACATAATTAATTCAAAACTTGTCTGTATGGCCATTGAGATATTGTTTTACACTATTCTGCTGATATGGTATGAGTTTGACTAATCAGTTATATTACTAGAAATGGTCCACTGGGCAAAAAAAAAATTAAATAGATCATTATCTTTCAAGGAAACCTAACTTGATTAATTTAAAGTTTTGTCTTTCAGTTTTATGTTTGCTTTGCTGTTATAACTAATATCATTCTACATAATCAACATTGTGGAAAAATAGCAGTCATTTAATAGTGGAATTCATAGTGAAATTAATACTTAAACGCAGACTGCAATGCACATGCTATTTTTAAAGGCAGGATCTCAGTTACCTGCTTCTTCAACTGGGAGATGAGTTTGGGGAACTTCGTAGGGAAAAGCGGGTGAGGGCGTATATATAAAGAGCTCATCATTAGCAAAGTAAATTAAACTAGCGGCGCTATCATTACCGCAAAAAGAAAGCTCTGTGAATAGACATAACGTTACCTTTCTTTACATAAAACGGTGATAGCAACTGCCGTCCCTTTTTCTCTCTCTCTGCTTTTTGTAGCCTCTCTTTTCGTTTTTGATGACCGGATTTAATCTGTGTTAACCATCGCTGCTTTGACAGTTTACCTGACGATCGCTCAAAGCATCAACTCTCTTCCCGCTACTGACGGACTGAACCATACAGTGAAAGGAGGGGGGTGCAATTTGACAGTGACAGACACGAGAGGCAGATATAAGCCGTTTTTTTCTAATAAATTGTTTTACTTGTAATTTAGAGATACATTAATAATTTATATTACATTATAGTATTGATATTAATTATAAAGCAGATCTCTGGGGGCCCCTAGAGTGCATGGGCCCTTAGAATCGTCCTAACTTTCCCCCCCTTAGCGGCGCCCCTGTGTCTGTTCAAACACGCACCCAAAATCGAGATTTTCGCTCCACTTCAAATCGCGT
Source organism: Danio albolineatus (assembly GCA_903798035.1). NCBI lineage: Eukaryota > Metazoa > Chordata > Actinopteri > Cypriniformes > Danionidae > Danio > Danio albolineatus. The sequence continues at coordinate 1,292,315 of CAIGQQ010000480.1, forward strand.
GTACAGTATCCGTTTGGGAAACAGCATCTACAGTATTTATCACTATGGAGCTCGTCAGCTGAGTCACACATCGCTATATGACTTGTTTTGAGGATTGCATAGGAGGAGCGACAACACCTGTAATGAAAAGAAAAGGGAATCCCGCCTTTTTAACATTTATTTCAAAGTGTTTCAAAGCCTAATAAACCAAAAGCACAGAACAGACTTACATTTAAAAGCAATGGGTGGCACCTGGTGTTTCGGCAGTATGGGTTGCGTAAAGGGAGGATCAGCTAATGTTTACTGTCACCCTTCAGAGACTGAAAATGCGGGAGAAATATGGGAAAATACCTTTACGGGATGGTAGCGGGATAGAACTGCAAAATACGGGAGAATCCCAGGAAAAAGGGTTGACAGGTATGATCATGGCCATCATACTAAAATGTCGATCGAAACCAAAGAAACATTCAGAATGAAGGACTTCATGATCAAAAGAAGTTGTTTGGTATCTGTTACTGTGTTCCCTTCGAAAGTATGGAACGCATACTTCCTCCCTACCTCCCTTGTCTACTTTCCTCCCTATGCCCTAATCCCTTCGAAGTTGTCACTTTAGAGCAGGCATCACCAATCTCGGTCCTGGAGGTCCGGTGTCCTGCAGGGTTTAGCTCCAACTTGCCTCAAAACACCTGCCTGGATGTTTCAAGTATACCTAGTGAGAGCTTGATTAGCTTGTTCAGGTGTGTTTGATTAGAGTTGGAGCTAAAATCTGCAGGACACCGGACCTCCAGGAACAAGTTTGGTGATCCCTGCTTTAGAGGGTAAAGCCTTGGAATGGATTAGGGCAGCGGTTCTGAACAGGGGGATCTCGGCCCACAAGGGGTCCTCAGCGAGCTCTGTGGGGGGGAGTCTTTTCTCGAAGCAAAGACTGCCTGACCCAGCCACAGTTATCTGTGCCAAAGTTCTTGCTAACGAATGCATGAGGCCATCCAAATTAGTAAGACATTTGCAGACAACAACTCCCTAAAACCGCAAGCTGTACCCAATACAAATGGCCTACTGATGTTTTCCTTTTATATTTTACATTAGGCTATTATTTGTGCATAAACATATATAGATATAGTAATTAACTTACCGTTTGTTTAAAAACAACATTTTTTTGTCATACCTTCTGAAAACTTATATTAGCGATAATATCATTAAATGTGGCCTTACAATATTTTGCGGGGGATGAGGAGTCTTAGGCAAAAAAAAAGGTTGAGAACCACTGGATTAGGGCATAGGGATGAACGCTTCAGTAATGTAGTGCTTTTTGTCTCCTTCAGTTCTTTTCCGAATGTGAATCAAACATCTGCACAGTACAGGGATGACACCTTATGGACAAATTAAGTAGTGCAAAAACAATTTAATACACACACACACCAAAATTTGGGTCAAGCTCAAACTGTACTTTTTTTCCAGTGTATACAAGGGTCAAGTACAATGATGCAAATCTCATGTGAAATTGATTACAATAGCCTCCCAGAAACACCTTATATCTGAACACTCTCAGATATAACAGACTGTTATTGTCATTCATAGATAAAAAGTGTTTAGTATAGTGGCTGTAACATGCAGTCCATAAAATGTACAAAAATCCGCCATCTATGATTTTTTTAAATGACTAATCGCGAGGAAAACGATAATGTTTTAAATCACATAATATTTAGCTTAAATCAATAATGGAAACCATTGTGAAACAATGATGTGTTTCACTGTTGACACCTTGTGGACAAATTAAATAGGGCAAAAACAAGTCTATTGTTTAAATGTGGACCCTCACATACAAATTTAGCACATACACTCAGAAACAAAGACTTTGGGCTTCACCCATCCTATGCATAACCAAATATATTCATAAAAATATGAACCATGTTTTGGGCTTAATAGGAGGGGTCCCTTCCACCCCCTTTGTTCACTCTCTCTCGCACACACACACACACCTGCTCTGATGATCAATATATAATGATTAATAGTGGGGGTTGCTTCGACCTGCCTCTAATTCATCTCTGACAGACAGTGAGTGTAATGAGAGTCTGGATATAGTATCCTCCATGTGTCCGACCAGACGCTCCCCCCTTTCCCTACGGCTACCGTAACCAACTGGCCCACTTTTACAGAGGTGTGGTGAACATGTACACATGCAAACAAAAGAACCGGGATGACATCACGCTGATATAAACCAAAATAGAAAGAAAAATACAGAGACCGAGAGAGACTGACCTAATTTCAAAGTCTGAAGTATTTCCCCTGTTACGCCACAACACAGCAGAACCACAGTGAAGCAGCCTGATGTTTCATGAACTGATGTCTCCATCTTCTTGTGAGTAGTGTAGACAACATTTGGACTAAATTATATTTTTTAAATCTGCTGTGATTAAAATGATGCAATTGTTTTCAATGAAAATAACCAATTAATTGCCTTAAAAGTGAAATAACCCAAGCTACACACAGAAGCTGCTGGAAAATGCTAATTTCAAAAGAAAATGTCAGACGGCATTCAGGGGCTTTTGCATTTGAATAAAATGTATATAAAAAAGAAAATGATATATAATGTATATATGTACGTACGTATGTTTGCATGCATGTATGTATGTTTTTAAGTAACAAGTCACATTTTTTGTAATGTTTAATTCATTAATTATATCAATATCAAGTGTTTTTATATGCAGTTATTAGTAAATATATAGTTTTTAAAAATTGATAAATTTGTGATGATCAAATGTAAAAAATAAAAAAAAATAAAAAAAATACATAAATATGTATACATGTTATTTTATATATTATAAAAGATTTTTGATAACTGGTATAAATTATTAATATAGCCTTTAGTATTTCAAATGATAAATAAAAATACAATCTGATAACAAAAAAAATGAATTAAATTAACAATATTTTACAAAAAAACAAGAATGTGAATCTTTGTAACATTACTTAAAACATGTCTTATTATTGTGAAAAATATTACACATTCTTATTGTTAGCGAAATGTGCCAGAGCAATTGCCAGCTCATTCAACTGTAAATGATTAAGAGAATAAGCTAAAGAATGTACAGCGTTTATAAAATTCCACACAACGTGAAGCAGATCAACATTACTCAACACTGAAAAGAATAATAAGTGTTTCTTGATAGGTAGAACATTAGAATGAAGTCTGAAGGATCATGCGTCGCTGAAGCCTAAAATAACGATGCTGAAAATCTGATAATTGTTCTGATAATTCAATATTCAGATTTCACTATTTTACAGTTTTTACTAAATTTGATCAAATGAACGCTTTGTGAGCAGAATAGGCTTTGTTTAAAGCTTTGGACTGATCCTATAGACTTTTGACTGATAGTTCATGTTCCATCCACACACTTGGATGGCCTGTGTCTGTGTTTTATAGATCCTCACACACTTGTTCTGAGCATCGCTGGTTCAGCTTTCTCAATGTGTATCCGTCTCAGTGTCTGTTTGAACATTTCTGTGATGGCAGCTCATAGAATTCAAGTCAAATCTATTCAAACTCAAGAGGCATGTAAAGGTCAACCCATCAAGAAGAGCAATTTTGAGACAGAGCAAAGAAAGAAAGAAACTGAAGGAGGGAGAGATGAAAGCTAACGGGACATTAAAGTCTCTCCTGTGGTTTCTGGTCTCCCTCAGTTTTTGTTTTTTTTTTAGTTTTTTTTCTTCTTTTTTGTTTGAAATGGCAGGTTTTGCTGGTTGTTAAGAATAGCGGTGACAAAAAACAAAAATAAATTAAATTGGTTTAATTAATGAATAAATGACTACACTGTATTGTTACCATTTTTATATTAGTAGTAGTAGGTAGTATTAGATTTTAAATGTTATGTTTTTTACCACATTACAGAAAATAGTCCTAATAAAAGAAAGTTATTAAATATTTTAGAGGCATTTCCATAAACCCAAAGTAAATTATTCAATTGTTATCTGAAAAAAAAAACAAATTCAGCTCTTTTTTTTCTTTTAGTGTATACTTAAATTGAAACCATTTTCCAATAGTATCTGGATGCAGCCTTAATGATCCAAGCTGAGATTGCATCACTCAGCGATGCAATGTCAGACACAATACACTCAATTAGTGATGTAATGGTGAGGGGTAGGGTTAGGGGTGGGGTTTGATGAGTGCATTAAAAAGCATTAGATGCAGCTCAGATTGCACTGCACCAGGTCTGCATCCAGACACCTCTCCCATTTTCAGTCATTAATTTTGAATTTTCAGCGTTTTTAAAAGACTTTTATATAATTTGCTTTAAATATGACCTATTTTTCATACTACTACACATTATTATTATTATTACCGAAGGGGCGTGGCCAGAGGTACTGTAAGGTTATTGACCCTATCCTCCGTGTATGAGCGGATGCAGCCATTTAAGTCCTTTTGTCTCAAGACTTCCGGTCTCATTCACTTCCATTCATTTTTAGACAATAAAAATGGCTCGTTTTGCTGCTTGATGTTGCAAACTGATGTTTTCTTATTATATTATTCTATTTTGTCTGTGTAGTCATGCAAACACTTGTTTGTAGAACGAGTAGTTTGACCATTTTCTCCCGTTTATTATTCCTAGTCATTTCTCCCATATGCCACTGAATCGGAAGCTCTAAACCAAACTCACTTTGTTTTAGAACTTCAGAGAGATTCTGAGCACATTTCTTTTACATTTATGGCTTACTTATGTTAACACAGACCTTACAAGATATTAATTTATATATTTACTTAACTTCCATAATATAAAGGCTGCGTGGCTAGGATCTTCCTAAACCAGCGGTGTACGAACATCCTGTAGTTTCTACTGATTCCTGCTTACTGAGTAGTACCCTTGCTGAGTGGCATGGACTGCTCGACTGGCTTGGGTGCACATTTGCTTTTAAAAAGACAAAATCCCCCTGACTGTGTAATAGAACACGACCAACTTTCCCACTATGTAAATATTGGTAGGCCTCTGTACTTTTATAAGTCTTCATAAACGCTCCATCTACTCCCTGTGACAGGACAAAGTGATAAAAAATATCCTAATAAGTTACATCTGGCTCATATCGTCTACCCACATTAAAGGTAATGATGGATGGGGCAATATGATACCATCTGATTGGTGCAGAGAGTTTTCACTGTACTCCTAGCTAAAAACATTTACTGAACTACCATTATATGCAATTTTTTCTAAAATTACAGCTAGCTATATACTATGTAATGACTTTCCGAAACAGTCGTCTGATGTACTGTGTCAGCATACCGGAAGTTGGATGCGGAAGAGCGAAGTATTAAAAGTGGGTGAGGCGGAATAAGGTCAATAGCAGAGAAAGCTAAAAAACGTCCAAACGCTGCTATATTCACTGAGCTTCTGTTTCTGTATTTGGGTTTCCAAAGGACACGACACAAAGATTAAAGTGCTTACAGTTTAATTTTAATTATGTTCCAGGGATTTATTAAAGCTAGCTTTATATAGCTAGCATTTGATAAAGGACAGTTTCCAGAATCTCTCCCAGTTCAGTGCTGGGTTCAGCTAAATTTCCTCAAAGGAGGAGCTCCTCCAACCATAATAGATGAAGCTGTGGATTGTGAGCCACAACCTGTAAGTATATTTATTTATTAAAATTGATCTAGTATATGTTTCCTAGCATACCAATGGTATGTTGTAGTGAGGCTGTATACAAGGATGTAGACAACAGGAAATGCTGTTTGTCACGGTTAACAATTTAGCTACATGTTCATATTTATCAGTCAAACACCTGTAAACAACCACAATCTTCAGCAGCTGTCAGACTGACCTGACAGTATTTACACAGCAGAGGCAAAGCGCATGCTAGTAAAACAGAGGCATTACGCTTTTCCTAGTGATGTGGAGCCAATCAGCAAAATCACAGCACATGTTAGTTGACCAATCAGAGCCTCTTGAGGGTGGGCCTCTCAGAGGAAGTGAGAAACATGACGGCCGTTTTCATGTTAGCAGTATGTAAACAAAGTAAGATATTTGAAAAAACGTTTTTTTACGAATGAAGCATGAGCACACATTGCTATGCATCTCATAAACAAGCCTTATAAATACACTCTTACAACTCCTTTAATGAAAAAGGACTAGAGAAAAAAAAACCTGTTTAACTGTACTTCAATTATTATTATTATTATTTTTGTAATAAAATAAATAAAATTGTGGTTGAAAATAAAATAAAAATTAAATAATTTAAATTTAAAAAAATGTAGTAAAATGAAATAAACATCCACAGTTAGTCATCACTGCTGATGGACTTACTGTATCACACTGTATCGCTGTGAAAGCAGAGATGTCCCTCTTTGGTCTGCACCTTACAGTATGCGAGGCTGAACTATCATCTAAATATGCTCTCTCTATCTCTCTCACACACACACACACACACACACACACCAGTACACAGCCGGCTATAATAGTGATCTTTGTCAGACAAGTCGGATCTTGAGTCCCAGCACAGGAGAAGTGTCACGAACAGACTTGTACCGGAGAGTCGGAGCAGATCGTCTGCTGTTTTTATTTCCTCTGCTCTCCTCTTTCTCTCCCTCACCATGCATGGCCCTGTCCCTGAGAGCGCGAATAATGAGTGTCATTACAAAGAGCAGACAGGCAAGATGTCCACCAGGATTTCAGCAAGCAGCCCGCACTCAGTCAATTATTCAACCTCGCTCTACTGAGAGAGCGCTGTGCTACTTACACCGCATCTAAGTAGGCCAAAGAGACGGCGAAAAGTACAACTGCTCACGCACGAAAGGCCAAAACACTTCTGACAGAATTATGGCTCACATATGAAACTTTTCTCCTTATAGTGTTCACGTCGCTGGGGGACGAAGATGAAATGACAGTAACGGATGGAATCATTTCTGTATGCAGCCCTGGTTGGGACTCGCTGGCAGAAGAATCACAAAATGAAGCAATATCTCACAACAAAAATGGTAAATAGCGCCACCCAAACATTTCTGGACAACAAGCTAACACAGAGAAGGATGCAACAATTGGCATAAATATAATTTTTCTTTTTCTATTAATTAGTTATTATTTGTTAATTATACTAAATATAATATTATTTAAGGGATTTACACCTACCTACATTTAAATAGTAAAAGTTCCTGACTCCAGTAAGCTACAAACACAAACTAGGTATCATTGGAAAGAAGACACTTTGGGCTTTACTGTGGTAAAAGGGGAAGTGTCATGCTTAAAAATATAAAAAGTTATACATTATGAAATCATGAGGGAAAAAAAATGTATTGTGTTCAATATTCGTTTTTCCATATACAAACACAGGAAAACATTGATGTAATGTCCTAGAAAAAAATAAGACGTGAAAGCCAAGTGTTTCATGAGTTTATAACTCAAATTTAATTAAAATAGCATGCAAAATTAGATATCTGTAAAAAGTTTTTCGAGACTATATTGGTGTCCTTTCACCTCACCGTCAGAGGCATTTTCTCAAAACTTAACATCCCAAACTAAAACATTAACAGTTGCTGAATAATTTAGTCTACATTCACAGGTCATGTATCTTTGGAAAGAAGACACTCTGGGCTTTATTATCCATCATCTAGAGTTTATAATGCTCAAAATGAAAAAAAGATAATTGCTGCTTAAGTAAAGTACAAAAAAATGCACTGCAATAAACATTTAATATTTCATAAACAAATATATGAAATTAGTCCTGAAGCAACACAGAAAAGTAATAGGAGTATAAGTTTTGAAATTGATGCCACATTTATGCAAAATGAAATTTCTGGAATTATTTTTCTGAGACTATGTCTATGAAAAAAAGAGTTAATTTGACACAAAAGACATATAAAACAGAATATATGCGTTGAAAGATTAAGTCTAAACTTATTAAATCGAAGCTTAGATTCTATTGTCCAGTCATTACCATGGAATTTATTAATATCTTCTAATTAAATGGCTGTGTTGCATGAGTGTGAATGAGAATGTATGGATGTTTCCCAGTGCTGGGTTGCAGCTGAAAAGGCATCCACTGCGTAAAACATATGCTGGATAAGTTGGCGGTTGATTCCACCATGGTGACCCCTTACAAATCAGGCACTAAGCTGAATGAAAATGAATTAATTTAATGCCAGTGAATAATGAAGAACTGCAGGGTTCTGTAACTGAAACAGTTCTTGAGTGTTTTTTTGGGACAACTTAATTGTTTTATGTCCAATCCACTTAAATTTGTAAAAACTAAAAGTCAACTCAATTCTTTCACGTTGTCCAAACACAAATCGATAGTGTGGAACACAGCATTTTTTACAGTGCCGTTTCAGCCCTCTTGACAAGGATATCACAATAAAGTTGCATTAAATTATTTTCATTTTGGTCCTTGCTTTAAAGTAGAAAAAAAATCCTAATAAAAAATATGTCAGCTCCATCAAAAAGTAAACAAAGACAGATTACTCCTTATACAACTTTAAGACTATTTCAATGTGGTAATGTCATTGGCCCTTGAACATTTCCTGCTTGTTCTAATACTACTGCATAACTAACAGGAGGCAATTTAATCATATTTTCATGTTAAATCATAACATTATTTATCAATATGTGGCTCTTTTTGGATTCTCGGAAGCTATGCAAATTAATAAAATGTTAAACAGGAAATAAATTAGGACACCATTGTTATTGTTTACATTCCTCAAAATGGTCTATTACTCAGTTAAATCCAACAGAAACCAGTGTCGTGCTGTGAGGTTTGTGGCTGGTGAGGCACGGCTCTTTCAGGGTCAGATTTAGAAATATATGTACCCAAGATATTTTCCAACTAGCATTCTTCCATACACATGGCATGCACATGTTGGTCCAAGAATGAAATGTAGAATGTACAGTGATATGCATCCCAAAAGACACCAAGGTGGACGCTACAGGCAGCCGATAACAAGCAACACTGCATCACGGCGGATGCGCTCACTCGCTCTCTCACTCGCAAACACACACACACACACACACACACACACACAGAGACACAGACACACACAGGATTTGCACACTGTTCTTACCTTTACTTTTAAATGAAGTCTAGGTATAACTTGAATTACTTTGAAATAATCAAGTTATCTTCTGTCTTGTCCTTTGAAGCAAGCCCTTTAGCTCCCACATTGGTCTTCATTATTTATTCACGTGTTGAAATTTTAGAGCTGAGATATTAAAGTTGCATACCCAATTTTTGCAGTCAGTCTGAGCAAAACATAAAATAACAGACTCCCGTTGAAATTTGTTACGTAGAAGAAGAGCAACCACTGAACAAGAATAACACAGGCACCCTCTACAGTGCGGCAGAGCTACTGCCTGCCTGACCTCATGTCTTTTCAGTGCGGCTGTATGTCAGATCCTAACACTAAATAAGTGATAGGTGAAATACATTACCCACTATATGCAAAGTGACGACAGTTGCTAAAATGTTTTTATAGATTGTAGACATTTTTTTTAATAAAGCATTGCATTAGTAGCATACAACGAGTATGCAAAAGACACACACTCAACCTAGTGTGCAGAGGATTGCACAATCTGACGTGAGGCACAGCTCTGTGCTGCCACACCTCGCTTCCTATGCTGAAATTGGGCAGGAAATAAACAAAATACAGCAATTTGAATTATAAAAAGCACTGAAATCGTTTGCATCATACAGAAATTGCATTTATAGCACAGATCAGTAGACAAATATTAATTGTATCACTAGTATACATCTCATGATGGCAGGTGGGGATGATGACAGGTGAGGCACCTGACCGCACGTCCCTGATGGAAACTCTACAAAAGTCAAAGTGTAGCAAACACTATCTAACATCTTCATTCAGTTATAGTATGGCATTACTGTAATTAGTGAGAGAAAGAGATATAAGACTGAGACTGAGATATGCTCATCTCTTTATTCAATCTTCAAGTCTGACTTTAACGTACATAAATATATAAACTTAACATTGCCTTCAGTCAAACCTATTTCCTCTGTAACAAATAACATAATTGAGACTAAATACTGCCATTATATATACAGTACACATCCAAACCATATACATCAGATTCCAGAATAAGTGTCCGCGGTAAGGCATCTCTCTGTGGGCCATGTGAGTGAAGTAGTGTCGATATAGAGTCATATCACACAGAAGTGAGAGTAATATCACTTTCACAAGACTGTGTAAATATTGGTTAACCCAATTTGTTCAAAAAGCAGATTAATTCATAAAAGAAACATTGCTGTGCATTGATTTGAGATTAACAGTTCTGCTATGGCTTTATGTAATATTCTTTTGTTAGCAAAACTGCAAAGAACTGACAATACGGAGTCAGTGTTAGTAAACTATTGCATTAAATTAGTATCACATTACAGAAATAAAAATATAGAAAATCGCACACAGAAATAGCTCTTGTGTGATATTGTACTGTTTGTCCATGTTAAAATATTTATACACTATAAAAAAATTACTGAGTAAAGCGATTGTAACTCGGATCTTGAGTGGGCATAATTATTATAATGATATACATATTTCATTTTCATAATTTAGCGCATTGGTTTACTCACTTAAACGAATTGCTTTAAATGCAACAGGCTTTTTATGGTGTATCCTATGATTAAATTATGCGACCAAAACGCATACTCATCTTGAATGTTTGGATAATTCTATAGAATCCATTACACAGTATGCACAGTATTTCCTGCATCATCATGGTAAATCACCAGTAAACTGTGAAATGTAATGTAGATTTGGGGTGGGAGCATTACATTTCTAACCTAAAAAAATGTGTCTATATAGAGATTATACTTTAAAATTTAATGAAAGCATAATACATAGAGTATTGCAAGATTAGTTTGTCTGGTAAGGGAAGACAGCATCCCATTTGTCTAAAAACACCTCATACTAGTATTCTGGAGAGTCTCTCCCCTGATCTATTCAGTATGGAAAGTCTGTCCAGCATTAAAAATTAAGCACTACACTACAGTGTGAATCCTGACAGAACTAGATAGCTGATCAGTATACAATACTCATGAAGCCTTCGCTCAACACACACACACACACACACACACACACACACACACACACACACACA
>CAIGQQ010000480.1:1303387-1353876 GCA_903798035.1 Danio albolineatus
CACACACACACACACACACACACACACACACACACACACACACACACTATTGATATGTTGTGTCCCTTATCACAGTGCGTCTCCAGGACAATTTCCTTTGTGTGTATCTTGACGCACTTTACAATAACAGTCCAAACAAAATGAGAGACAGTGAGTTAATTTATATGAGACGTGCTTTATAGCATTTGTGGAATTATCTTTGAGAAGATTTGGGTGCCGTCTGATGAGTCTGTCTCATTATGTGCCAACTCTGTAACATTATGAAAACACATGGTGTCATGATGAAGCCACCTGTCAGAAGCTAATAAGGGATTTTTTTTTACAAGTCATTAAAAAAAAAAAAATAGAAAGCAAGAAAGGAGGACTGTCAGCATAAGAGTCTTCTTTATTTTGTGCATTTTATAAGGATGCATCAACAGCAGTTCTGGCTTTAATGTTCATACCCAAAAGAAAGAGATATTCATTGTTTTGTGTTTTGCTAAATATTAGATTTGTAAGTTTAGTGGTAGACAGCTTTTCATTTTGACTGATCTAATACCATACTCCAAATCCAAAGTGTCCCCTGATGCTTTTATTTTAAAAGGTTGGTCTAGAGTGTACTTTTAAGGCTTGATTGTGTTTATAAGATGCAAAGCAGTGTGTGCTCATGCTTCATTTATATATATATATATATATATATATATATATATATATATATATATATATATATATATAGCAGCAGTATCTTTTTTATAATTTTCTGGAGCATAATTAAAATTGAATTGTTAGCACTTCACTCTTTATTTCGTGTCCTTTGGAAGCACAAATACAGAAACAAAACAAGCCCTGGAAAAGCAACGTATGGACGGCATTTTAGCTTTCTCTGCTATAACATTACAGCACCTCTGGCCACGCCCCTTACTGTGCAGGGTGTATGTGCATAACCTGAAGGGTTTATGACATCATTAACCCGGATGTATTTTTTTGTAGTCCCCAAACTTTGCTCGCTGTAGGCTTTGCTAAGCTAACTCTTTAAAAGCCAATGTTTCCCTTTGCATTGAACTTTGAGCATTTTACATTCAGAGATGTATATGTTCACATGTTCACATGCTACATTACACAGCAACTAAAGTTTGAAATATGATATCATTGTGGACCACCTCTTTAATGGTTTTTAATGTTGTTTTGAAGATCTAAGGATTTTTATTGAAAAAAGGGAAGAGGTCCTAATACAGAACCCTGCAGTTCTTCATTATTCACTGGCATTAAATTAATTCATTTTCATTCAGCTTAGTGCCTGATTTGTCAGGGGTCACCATGGTGGAATCAACCGCCAACTTATCCAGCATATGTTTTACGCAGTGGATGCCTTTTCAGCTGCAACCCAGCACTGGGAAACATCCATACATTCTCATTCACACTCATGCAACACAGCCATTTAATTAGAAGATATTAATAAATTCCATGGTAATGACTGGACAATAGAATCTAAGCTTCGATTTAATAAGTTTAGACTTAATCTTTCAACGCATATAAGCAAAAGAAATGAGAGCCATGTTGACTTGTTTATCTTAAAATACAAAAAATTCTATATAATATTTAACACATTATATAATATGTTTATGAATATTTCATGTTCTTTTAATTGCACAACTATTAACTTATATTTTGAACTTTATTTAGTAACACTTTACTTGAAGGCATGATCAGGGTTAGGGACTGTCAATAACCTTTATCATCACATACATGACACGACACAGGCCACGCATATGAATGAGATTAAGCATGCTTAAATTCTTATAAACAAGTGTCATTTGCTCAGTTATGACATTATAAAATATATTTTCTTACCACAACTACAGTGGTTTATTAATGATTTTACAGTGGAATATTAATGACACAAAACATTTGACAGAGTAATGACATTTGAGACATTTCACTAACAAATATAGTTTGTTCCACTGAAAATGTGATCAGAAAAAATATTCTTGACACAATTATAATGGCCTCATGACAATTATGTTTATGACAGATTTATGGCATATGATGTTGTCTTGGTAATGTCAAGTTGGCATGACAAAGATTATGTATTTGAGTCAAGTTGTCATAATGTCATTTTTGCACATAAACTGAACAAATGACACTCAACACATTCAGATTCATGACATACTGCATGTCATGTAATGATTATAAAGGTTTCATGACAGCCTTATGAACACTCCTTCAAGTAAAGTGCCTATATTTGATCAATTATTATGAATAAATTCATAACATATTTATTTTTTCTTTATTCATAAAAACTCGTGTAAGTTTAATTGAACCAACAGAATGCAGATGTGAACGTGTGACCTCCTAAATGCTTCTTCATTCTCAAAAATACAAATAGTTTATTTTTGAAAGTTGCATTAAATCCATTTGGCCCATACTTCGGAAAAGCCTCCGTCTGAATGGGCATGACTTGTCTGTGTACGTGTAACACAATAAAAGGAACATAAAAAAAGATGAAAAAAGAAGCAGAGCTGAGATTAAATGGGGTTCTGCGGAAACTGCAGCAATAACCAAAGCAATCTGTAGGAGTTATTAAGCCACTGTTATTAAAAGTTAAGGAGTCCTGGTAAGAACATCACAATGAGACTCAACATGACATAAAGGATTGGGCCTTGACTGCACTGTGGTCATGGATTAACACTGGGGGAAAAAAGGGAGAAAGGGCCTGAATAGAGAGAAAGAAAGAGAAAGCAGGGCAGAGATAGCGAAGGAAAACGAATACAAAAAAACCAAAGGGGATAAATCCCGGAACTGATGCATCTAGCTGTGGGTTCTGTGAGGACGTCAGATAAGTCCAGTTGTGGGGTTTCACACTAATTCCTAATAGTGTGAACAGCAGGCCAATGAAGCAGGGACAATCCAATGAGATAAATGCTGAATATAGAGTATGCCCGAAATCCCATTTGCGCTATTCAAACTTGCAGCCTTATCGAGGACCGTGACATCCATTCCCATAACCGCTGCTTCCTGTAATTCCCAACTTTGGAGTGGCTGAGATTTATATGAAGCTACAGTATATGTATATACTGGAGATACGCTGAGAGAATTCGATTCGGTCTTATTATAGAATATACATATTTTCCCACATGGGCGGAAATTAGCATGCTAAGCACCAAAGGCAAATAATGATTGGTTTTGGTGGTTAAATATAATAGTTAGGGCTTCATCAGACTTATAACGAAAACTTAAGTTACAACTATAATCTTTTCCAGTTTTATGACAATATGAAAGTAGATGCCACATCTATATCGATAACAGCACTGTGTTGTAATATTGTTGAAATAACAGAAAATAAGATTTGTAGAGCTCATAAGACTAAGCTAGTCAGAATCCAGATGATTACAAGCTATTTAAAGCCTGTATTGGCGCCACGGTGGCGTAGTGAGTAGCACATTCGCCTCACAGCAAGAAGGTCGCTGGTTCGAGCCTCGGCTGGGTCAGTTGCCATTTCTGTGTGGAGTTTGCATGTTCTCCCTGTGGTTGGTTTGCTCCGGTTTCCCCCACAAGTCCAAAGACATGTGGTATAGGTGAATTGGGTAAGCTAAATTGTCCATAGTGTATGAGTGTGTATGAGAAGATCATGGATGGATGTTTCCCAGAGATGGGTTGCAGCTGGAAGGGCATCCACTGCGTAAAACAGTTCATTCCGCCGTGGCGACCCCAGATTAATAAATGGACTAAGCCAAAAAGAAAATTAATTATTTAAAGCCTGTATTAGTATTTAAAATGTATGTGAAAGCTAATATGTAGTTTTTTTTTTTAAGTTTTCATTTAGAGTGTGAGCAGATCTTGTACTTAGCTTTATGGCTGAGAACTTTATTACAAAGTGCAACATGAATATGAATAAACGGTCTTCGATTCTGCCACCAATAAACAACTGCAAGTAAATACTCCTCATCTATTAAAGAAATGCTTGATATATGAGCTCCAAAACTACCTAGGTTACCGATAGTATATAGGATGAGACTAACAAATTTATGGAAACACACCTAATTACCATTTGGGTTTTTATTTTATTTAAAAAAATGTTTTAAAAGATTTTCTATTTACATTAAATGAAATTTGAACATGATTTTTTTATGTATTTTTATGATATCAGAACTCTTTGGCTTCTCATCAGATATTCTGACCAATTAAATGGCTCACCCTCTACAAGACAGCTAAAATTCACATGTGACCATATATTTATTACAGTGTGGGTTTGCCTAAAACACTTGCATAAATGAGAAATTAATAAACGGTAGCTCATGCAGTGTAAGCTACCAGTGATGCTGAAATGACTGTGTGCATATACACTCATCTTTCTATAGTAACCCCAATTGGAAAAATACAAGCACATACAATGGCAACTAGGACATGAAGAAAATAGACTCTCGTTTCATGTCTCACACACACATTTGTATATACGGTATGGTTTACAAGGAGTCTTCATCTGTGTAATGTATTTTATATAAAAAAAAAAAACACTCTTATTATCCAGCCTTATTAAATAATATATATTATTTTTGTCTTAATGATGTCTATAATATAGTCTGTACCCTGTCTGGGAAAGCTGGGTGAGGTGAACATTCCAATAACATGTTTTTTCTCACTAGGGTTAAAAGAAAGGTTTACCTGTCAGAGGACGAGAGGTCATGGCTCTGGTTGTGTATAATACAAGGTCAGAGGTCAAGCTAAGATTTTGTAGACATGTACCTGCAGGAACCAAGCGGGTCGTGAGAGTTTCTGCTGTTTCTTTTTAAAAAATCCCTTTTTCTCCCTCAAAATCTGTTTGTTTCTCTGGTAAAATGAGGTAAAATATAACCAGTTTCACTTCTGTCAAACGCCTGTGTATGATAATATTGACCAATGTTGTACTAATATGTATATTAATATAATATACATATAAGGGCTTCCACAGTTTTGACCAATACAATTTAATTTCCCCATCAATCTTTATGGTCATTTATGATTGATGAAATATATAATAAAAAAAGGGGCGCCACGGTGGCCTAGTGGGTAGCACGTTCACCTCACAGCAAGAAGGTCGCTGGTTCGAGCCTCGGCTGGGTCAGTTGGCATTTCTGTGTGGAGTTTGCATGTTCTCCCCGTGGTTGCATGGGTTTCCTCCGGGTGCTTTGGTTTCCCCCACAAGTCCAAAGACATGCGGTACAGGTGAACTGGGTAGGCTAAATTGTCCGTAGTGTATGAGTGTGAATGAGTGTGTGTGGATGTTTCCCAGAGAGGGGTTGTGGCTGGAAGGGCATCCGCTGCGTAAAAAATATGCTGGATAAGTTGGCGGATCATTCCGCTGTGGCGACCCCGGATTAATAAAGGGACTAAGCCGAAAAGAAAATGAATGAATGAATGAATAATAAAAAAATAAATAAAATAAAATAATTATTCAACATTACAACTTAAATACTTATCAAATCAAAGCAGATGTATCGTGGCTTAAAACAAGCATGTTTTTAGCTTTAAGCTAATCAATGTGCTAGTGTGGTTCAATATAATAATATTTGTTATTATATTCAATTATTATAATATTTTCAAGCATGTAATATATGTGAAATACAGTTTAAAACTTTTTAATTCTTAATTTAAATCTTTATATTTTGCCACCATCCTTAAAACCACTAGGTCAGTCACTATCAAGTTTTTAATAATTTGAAATATAATTTAAAAATTGTGTATGATCACGTATCCTATAACATCTTAATAAATACAGGTCAGAGTATATACTTTTATTCTTACAAGTAAAACAGTGAATGAATCAAATACATGTAAATATGCTTTCAAGTGGAGTGGGAAATAAAATTGGCATTAGGCAATAAATAGAATTATGGGGGAAAACTACATTGATTCAACCACATTACCAGGACCCAAATGAAACAGAATTATAAATGATAGTTTAATGACATAAGTACTTTTTATCAGTACTTCAATCTGTCAAGCTTCGTTCAAACAGCAGACCTGCTCATTTGAAAATTAAAACCATTGAGAAAAGACTTTGCTCTGGTTTCCCCCCGTCATTGTTTCCCCCACAGTCCAAAAAGACATGCTTTACAGGTGAATTGAATAAGCTAACTTGGCCGTAGTATATATGTGTGAATGTAAGAGTGTACGGGTGTTTCCTGGTGTTGGGCTGCAGCTGTAAGGGTATTCGATGTGTATATATATAAATATGCTGGATAAATTGGCGGTTCATTCCGCTGTGGCAACCCCAGATGAATAAAGAGACTAAGCTGAAAAGAAAATGAATGAATGAATGAATATTGTGGCATGTGCGTTCCTTAAAAACCAAACACTACAAATGAAGGCATAAGAGGGAGTTCAGGAACAGTTCTAACTGATATAAAAGAATAACTTCATGCTCACTCTGCAACATTGCATAGTAATGATCATGAATTTGCAAAAATAATACATGAAATAAATGGTGCACGAGTTAAAGTGCAGTGCAGCATTACCCAGCATCCTCCAGTTCAGTTCAATCAACTTGACAGAACAAAAGCGCAACACATGACCTGCACTCACTACACATTCACCGCACTGAATAACACTTACCTCATCTGGAAAGAGCAGCTAATAAACCGATAGAGCAGCGAGGGAGAGAGAGAGAGAATATCGGAAGAACAAGGTCTCTTAACAAAAGAAATGCCTCACAACATTCACAGAGAAAAAGAGAGGGTGTAAGCGTGTGAGCGAGGGAAGGCTGAAGTCCTGTTTATTGATCAGATAAAAGCAGAGACACGCAGAAGAGAATGGCTACAGTAGATCATCACCAGTGTGGTTCTGACTGACCTGAACAACAGCGGACACTGCAGTGAGTGAATAAAGCTGGAGATAAAACAGCCAACAAGAGCACTTTAAAAAGCAGTTGGCAGCTTCATAAGAGAGGACAACAATTCAGTTTGTTTGTTTTTTTAAATCTCCTTTCGTCTTTTGTTAACATAACCTCTGAGGAACCGCACAAAAATTCAGAGCTTCACACATGTAATCTAGCTGTCTTTTTGCCGTTTGTTGAGATGTTTGTTGTCAGCCACTTTGGACAGTTTTGTGAAGGTGAGGATTTTGTAAAACTGTACATTATTTTAAAAGGTAACCTGCTTTCATTTTAAAAGTAAATCAATTGTATTTGAGCTCAAATAAAAAAGTGTTCTGTAAAACCAACACAATCTCACAGCAATTTGTAACATTTTTGTATAACATGTCTTTTGAGTTTTTACAATAGGTTTTACAATAATTCAAACCCCAATACCCAAAACTTACCCCATACAGGCTTAGGGGAAAAAAAATCTAAATTAAATAATAATTCGTATTAAAAAAAATAAATAATAATAATTATTATAATCATATAAAAAAAAATAATACTAAAATTAAGAATTTTAATCAGGCACCAATTCACATTCCACAACTTCAGACTTCCAAAGCTCCTTTAATATCCACAAGCTTCTTCAAAATTCTGACTAGACATTACAAAATTCTGAGGATTTATTTCCTTATTATATATGTGAGCTTTTCAAGAGCCAAACATGTTATTAGGTTTCTCAACCAAAGTCCAATGGATTAACATTTTTCCAACATAAAGCAATACAACGCCTTGCTTGTATTAAACATAAATCAATCAATTTTCTTTCTTTAGCAGACTAAGCAGCACAACTGTCTTCATACTGTACATATTCAATATACGTAATCCAGGACATAAAGAGACTGGAATAGAAATAAATTGTGAAACATAGTGAGTTACCTCCACCCAAAATTTTTGTACCTCCTCACATTCCCACACACAATGAAAATTTGTAACATTTTGATTTAGTGGCTAATTCGTTTGAATTCGTACAATCTAATTCGTACATTTTAGTATGATTTGCTCATCACCCAATGACGGTTGGGTTTAGTGGTGGGGTTGGGTGCCATGCCTCCGTTTTAAAATCGTACATTTTGTACAGCTGAACTCGTACGAACTTGTAACAATTAGCTGACAAAACTTTTGTTTTCTCGTGAGATCCAGCTAGTAAAACAGGGTGTCAGAAAATTTAAACAGCTTTAAAATGCAGTTCTGTTTCACCACTCTACATTTTCAGGTCTTTATCAATCCAGACCTTTATACCTTTATATAAAACATTTGCAAAATAAAAGCACTGCTTCCATCCAATGGAGTCAAAGAAAATGTAAGATTTACTGGCGCCAAATATAAAAAAAATGAAAATGGAATTTGCTATGGTGGGAGAAGCCATTGTAGGGCTTTTTTTATTCAAGAAATTACTAATGCATCATAAGAATACAGCAAAATGCAGTGAATCTGCAGTAGCTTTTGGAGGTATGAGACCGCTCTTTGAGAGCGCAGCTGATCAAGAGGATTCTGGGAGGTAAAAATACTGAACCACGTTAATTATCTAAGGCATTTTAGAATGACCAAAACATTTAAATAGGGCAGCGCAATTAACCGAAAAATAATCTAAATCGACATTGAGAGCTTATTAAACGTTGTGACGACGCACAGAGCAAGTTCTATGATTGATCAGCTTGATAGTGGTGACGAGCATGGGCAGCACAGAGAGCAGCAAGCCCATTGAAGCGAGTGTTTACAAGTCTGTCCAGTCCCAGTCTCGCGGAGGAGCTTCAGTTGGAAACCTAAAATTTATGAATGAATCTATTGCACGTCTGCCAGTTTCTGCCTCTGAACGAGCAAGATTGAGGTACTTTTACATTAAAGTAGCATTCAGAATTTTTTTAAAAAACTCTAAGAAAATATTTGTTTACAGGAGAAATGCACTGTTATATTATAATGTTGTAAAATAAAATATTATTCACAGGATATACAGAAGTTATTCAAAAGTACAAGTTTCACTTTTTTATAAGGTAATGTGTGTCTAATTTTAGTTGTTTAACGGTGTTCAATAAATAAAATCACAGATAGTGTGCGTTTCCTTTAACTATTTTAAAATTAAATAATGCACCCTTCATTCACAGTGAGCAGTTTTACTGTAAAAAAACTTGTTCATGATCTATGAGGGCAAAAAATAAATAAAATAGTCGTTTATTAATCGTAATCAAGTGAAAATGTTCAATTAATCGAGATTTTGATTTTAGGCCAAATCGCCCAGCCCTAATTTCAGTCGGCTGGTTTGTACGTTGCCATCCCATTGCACTAATTTTTGTATTCACAAAAATGGTTTTGTATTTTATTTTTTTACTTTGATGCATGTGCTGAAATTTATTTGTAAATGTTTCCATCATAGTTTGATGCACATTTTTCTTATTAGATAAAAGTTTATCCTAGTAAGATTTTTACTTATTTTCAAAATTAATGTGTATCTTGGTGTTTTCATGAAGCAACATTTCAACATTACATTTTTAAGGTCTCTAGACAATTTGCATTTTAGAAAACAATAAAATAAAATAAAGAGGGAATGAATAAGGAATGGCACTTGATTTGATAAGGTAGAATAAAGGTGAATTGCATCCCAGATCGCTAAAGGCCTGATATTTGCATGCAAGCTTTATTTCTATTTCTGCTTGGATGTCCCATTATTAGCGATGTTATTTATATTTATTGACCCTGCTTTAAACCATATATTTACGTTCATTTCTATTGCCATACTGGTTTAACTATAAGAGCCAAACGTATGATCTGGTGTATTTTCTGATTTCAGCAACCCTGATGAGATCGCCTAAAATTAACAAGGTAATAGATATTCTTTTAAATGTGTAAAATTCCCTTTACCTCCATCTCACCGGCACATCCGCCTCCCCCATTGTGTAATAGTATCTTCCATTGACGACACTCTAAGGTCAATCCAGGTTTCTGACCCCTGCTCCTTTCCACCTCACCATAATGAAAAACAATTGTCCCTCCATGATGGTCTCTGAATGAGCCCGAGGCAGAATCAATGTGTTGAGAGCATGGTCATTACACCCCTCTGTTCCCAACACACAGACACAGCACTTTCACAGGACAGGGCCAAACAATTTGGAGACAGGGCGTTATTTGGAGGAAACCAGTGGTGGAAAGAGGACTGAAAAATCATACTCAAGTAAAAATACCATTACTAGCCCAAAAATGTAGTGCAAGTAGAGTAAAAGTTTCTGTAGTAAATATTACTCAAAGTATGAGTAAAAAGTAGCCCTTTTAAAAGTACTTAAGAGTAGTGAGTAGTGAGTATTACGCTGTAGAAAAATTTATGCGTTTACAGAATGTCACGTTTACACATCCCTCCACAAACAACATGTAGTGTATTTAGGGATCTTCCTATCTCTGTTCGTTCCTTCCAACCTTCCTTCAATTATTTGTTTGTTCTCTCCTTCCTTCATTCATTCGTTTGTTCCCTCCTTCCTTCGTTTGCTCGTTCGTTCGTTCATATTTTTGTTCCTTCCTACTGTACATTAGGTCCTTTTGTTCGTTCATTCATTTGTTTGTTCCTTCCTTCCTTGGTTTGTTCAGTCCTTTGAATTCTTCATTCCTTCATTCCTCCCTTCATTTGTTCGCTCATTGTTTCTTTCATATTTTTGTTCCTTCCTTCATTAGGTTCTTTATTCATCCGTTCGTTCCTTCGTAGTTTCTTCAGTCCTTCCTTGAATCCTTCATTTATTTGGTTCTTCGATCCTTCCTTCCATTCCTTGTTCGGTCCTTCCTTTTATTTGGCTCTTCCTTCCATTCTTCATTCGTTCCATTTAGTGATTGTTTAAGGCTGTTTGGTAATTTCAGTCATCATACAGTTGACATCCATGATTTTCAGTGACATGCAGTCTATAAAAAGTCTCTGGATCATTGTGTGTAAAGATTTTGGACATCTTCTTGGACATTTTTAATGTTTCCAAAAGGTTTGCTGCATTTACAAAGCGCCCATGTCTTGAGGTTGTTTAGTATGATGCGGTTTATGTGTGATTTCATTGGACAGGAATCACAGGACTGATTTTTCTACTTTAGACAATGACCATAGACAAGAAAGAAATAAAGTAGTGACTGCAGGTTGAAGGAAAGTAGTGGAGTAAAAGTACAGATACTGCACTGAACATGTACTCAAGGGAAAGTAAAAGTACACATTTTTAAAACTACTCAGTAAATTACAATTCCTAAGAAAAACTACTCAATTACAGTAGTTTGAGTATTTGTAATTAGTTACTTTACACCAGTGGAGGAAACAGAATAAATCCCAAAATAGGGGGTCAGGGAATGTCTGACCTGACATGTGGATCTGGCCATATTCATAGAATACAGAAATATTGCCTACTCCTATAATGGGGAAAAGTGAAATCCTCAATAAGGCCTCCCTAACAAAGGAAGTCTTTCCTTACAGTCAAAATATCCAATCAATCGTCACAGACTGCCTGTTCTTTGAGGGAGGAGACAAAAAAAGAAAAAAGAAAAAGAAAGTTGCTAAATAAACACATTGGGTCTGTCCATAATTGACCCAACATTGGCTTAATTGAACTCAGCATTTTTTTTTTCCAAAAAAATGGCTTTTAAACTAAACTAAACTAAACTAAACTAAACTAAATTACATAAAGGTGTTTCTGCGTCACTGCAAAAAACAAATGCTGGGTTCTACATAAATCAATTTGTGTTAAGACAACATGAAGGAATTAAGTTATTAGTTATAGTAATATAACTTAGGCGCCACGATGGCGTAGTGAGTAGCATGTTCGCCTCACAGCAAGAAGGTCGCTGGTTCGAGCCTTGGCTGGGTAAGTTGGCATTTCTGTGTGGAGTTTGCATGTTCTCCCCGTGGTTGCGTGCGTTTCCTCTGGGTGCTCCGGTTTCCCCCACAAGTCCAAAGACATGTGGTGTAGGTGAATTGGGTAGGCTAAATTGTCCGTAGTGTATGTGTGTGAATGAGTGTGTATGGATGTTTCCCAGAGATCGGTTGCAGCTGGAAGGGCATCCGCTGTGTAAAACATATGCTGGATAAGTTGGTGGTTCATTCCGATGTGGCGACTAAACCGAAAAGAAAATGAATGAATGAATGAATGAATAATATAACTTATTGTTTTTACAAGTAGTATGAACATAAAACAAATAAGTTGCCCCGTATTAAAAAATAAATAAATAAATAAATTAAAAAAACAAGAATCGTGTTGTTTCAGCTCAGTCGTTTCAGGCAGTTTGAACACACAGAAAATGTCGGGGTTTTTTTGAGTGTTGTATGACAGGCAGAACAGATTGTAGTGTTTAATAGAACCCTTTTCATAAGGTTCATAAAGAATCATGCATGCTTTGAAACTGTTCAGAGTACATCCTGATCCTGTTTCAGTCATTCACGGTGTCCCTCAGGGGTCAGTATTGGGCCCGCTTTTATTTATTATTTATATTTTACCTCTAGGAAATATATTTCGCTCTTTTGGCATACATTTTCATTTTTTTTGCAGATGATACACAGGTTTATATCTCCACAAAACCTACAACATCTCACCCCCCTTCTGACCTCACTAAATGTTTACAAGAGATTAATATATGGATGACGAATAATTTCTTAAAATTAAATGCCAGTAAAACTGAAGCCCTTCTTGTTGGCTCTAAGCCTACTTTATCCAAATCTCAATCTTTTCCTCTGTTTATTGATAACTCCCCTGTCAATTTCTCAACTCATGTTAAAAGTCTTGGGGTTATACTAGATGGCATCCTCTCATTTGGTCCTCATATTAGTAACATCTCACGTTCCGCCTTTTTTCATCTGCGTAACATTGCAAGACTTCGCTCTTCACTATCTCAGCAAAGTACTGAAGTCCTTGTTCATGCTTTGGTTACATAACGGATTGACTACTGCAATTCACTCTTGTCTGGCATTCCTGATAAGCAACTCCATAGACTACAGTTAATTCAGAATTCAGCGGCTAGGATAGTCACCCGCTCGCGCACTTCTGATCATATAACTCCAACTCTCTTTCACCTGCACTGGCTCCCTGTTCACTATCACATACAATACAAAATCCTCCTCCTAACGTATAAAGCTCTTCATAACTTGGCCCCACCATATCTCTCTGACCTTCTTCATTTCTACACTCCTTCACGCTCACTGAGATCATAATAATATAAAGGATTTATTTTTATTAATATTAATATTTATAGTACGGTAATACTCAAAATGTGCTACAAATACAAATTTACTGACAATGTTAGAAAAGTAAGATCTGAGGTAGGGAAGGAATTTAGAATAAGGAAGGAATAAGAAAAGCATTTTTTTAGGTCAATGCTGATGAAAGAAATTAGTGTCCAGATGTCATTTGTGTCATTAATAGATGACAATTCTCATTGAAAATAAATAAAATTCGTCTCATATGTTCTGTTAAACTAACAACAGAAAAACATTTATTGAGAAGAAACAAGTTACATTTTGAAAAGTACCATTATTTCTCTGCTGAGAGAGTCAGTGTAGTTGATGGTTAAGCTCCAAAAAACCAGTAAGGGCCCGTTTCCACTGAGTGGTACAGTAGGGTACGGAACGGGTCGGTACGGGTTGGTACGGGTCACCTTTATGAGGCTTGCGTTTCCACTGCTAAAGGGTACTCTTTTGGTGGGCGTGGTGTACGACAAAAAAGTTTGTCAACGTCATTTTCGCTCGAGGAAATGTCTACAGTAAAGCTTTATGGGTCGTTCACAAATCATACGAGAAGCACTTCTCACAAAACAGATGCTTTACTATACACATAAACACTGGTGTATAAATGTTCATTACTGACTGAACATGATCTGATTATAACTGCAGATCAATGATGTGAAATAGCCTACGGTCCGCGATTGTATACAATAAATAAATAAATAAATGCAGCAAATATGAACACATACAGCCCCACACAGTCTCCGATGTTACCAAATTACAGAAAAACTAGACACAGCAGACATTTATGCCTTATTTAGGTTCAAAAATAATACGGAGTCAGTCCCCAGTCAGTGCAGAGCTTTCATCTGTATCTTTTATCTTCACCAGTACATCTAGCCTCTCCGTCATTATTCTCTCATTAGAGAGTAATTCCGTCATACCCAGTTTATAATAATCCAGGTTAAGAACTTTGTTATTTCAAATATTGATGCGCACGCGAGCGCAAGACAAAGCGAATCCTCTCGCGCTCGCACTTATGGGCTCGTAACCCATAAGAATCTGCTCTTCTTCTTGGCTTTTTGACTATTCAAGATGACAACAAGGTTTGTTTAAGCTCGGGTCGACCATGGCACGTTATTATATGCTGATATTATTTCGGAGTACTGTCTCTCGGCTGTGTATTAAACATGGCGGGTCCTTTCTGTTTTCATTCTGCTTGTTGCGCAAGCAAATGATTTATCTCTGTAAGCCAATGGCGTTCAGCTGCGAGTCTAGCTCCACCTTACGGTACCCTTTCTGTTTTTTGGTATCCCTTCGAAAGGGTGACAAAAAAGTGGTACGGTACGGTTCGGTTCAGTACGCTTTTAGACAGTGAAAACGGCCTTAAAAGCGTACCGAACCTTACCGTACCGTACCGTACTGTACCACTCAGTGGAAACAGGCCATAATTAGTTGCTTTGTCAGTTAAAGATTTTAAAAAGAAGTGCAGGAAATACCCTACACTCACAAAAGAGCCATTTAGCAGTTATTATGTGGAAGAATCTTTAAAGATCTAACTTTCTTTTAGAGGGTACTGTGTGCATTTGCTGCTTTTGACAGGATAAATATCCGATTGCAGTCAACACCATATCCCATCACTTAGTAATAGGACAGGTCACTTCAGATTTGAATGCTGGCTTACATACACAATTTAACTGCAAATTCAGCAAGCAGGTTTTGAGATTTCCGGATTCTCTCATTCTTTTAGATATGATGAGCTGCCTGGAGGCGTTGCAAATACAGCCAGCCAAATGCACAGACTTGGAATGGGACTTTTGGCATATAGGATAGTAAACATGAAAAAGATTAACAGCGTCTGTGTGTATAACCAGACTGATAAAGCAGGTATGCCAGAACAGCAGGAAGTGACCTAGAAAAACTTTGGATATATTCTACTGCTTCAGATTGTACAAGCGAGTGAGAGGGAGGGAGCCAGTCAGATCTGATGACCTCGAGGTGCTGACTAGGACATCATTCAGCTCACACATCCTGCTGTGAAGCACCACAGAGCCAGCTATCTGAGTCAGCTTCTCTCTGACACCACACACACACAAAATCTCTCCCTCTCTGTCTCCATATCTACAGCCCATTTATAGGTCTGTACATCCAAAAAAAAAATTGGGTGTTATTTACTGTGAATCTTTTTTCTTAAAGGGACAGTTCATCTGATAGCGAAAAAGTCCATTTGTAAACTAAACTTTGTGGTTATATACACATACCCACACATACATATATGGCTGATAGCCGTGCGATATTCTGCAATAACAGCTCCCTTCTGTGTTACTCTGCACACATACCTGTAGCAGATCAATAAACTCTCTACAGTTTGACAAATATTGCAACTGTTAGACAACATAACGTTCTTCTGAGGCTTTTTTAGATGAGAATGTAGTTGTTTAGATTGCAATTATGCCGTTTATTTACTGTATAGTGCCCATTTTAAATATTTATAATTTCTGAGATACAACAAGTCGGCATCCATCAGCATGTCATACTGAGCAGAGCAAAGAGGGTTGACGCTCCGCCACAATATGGCGTCAGAGAACGCATAAGCCATTAGAGGAGAAAAATTAGGTTACGCCCCGTGTGGCTCGGAGGATGAAAAAGGGCTTAACATAATGGACGTTGGCAAAAGTGGTTCGCTTTATTAACAATATAGATAGAATAGTTAAATAACCCAAAGTATATTTACAAATGTGTACAATAATTGCAAAAGGAAATAAACAAATTGAAACAAACCTGATAGAGGGAAGGAAAATAAGCAGTGCCAAATAAAAGAAAATAACAAATTAAACACCCGCTAACTAATCCCTGGGGGCTCGTCCGGGATTATTAACAAATTAATGATAATGTGCCCCTCCAGGTAAAGTCATGATGTAAACAGTAATGGTTCATGAGTTTGTTAGTTACATTTAGCTGTTAATACATTTACAAACATGTACTAGCAAGTAATTAAGGTAGCTGTTATTCACATGTGATTCATGTATTTAAAGTTAGTTATCGATTAGCGCATGCTTTAACTCATCATTAGTTCATAATGAAGTAACATTTACTTTACTTGTTATTCCTGTACTGTTATTGTAAAGTGCTACCATGTTTTTTAAACTAGGACACCTCCTCACTGCAGTAGGCAGGGTTGTAATTGTGTAACACTGTTTGAAACATAATGATGGCGGCTGTGAGAAGAATGTTTCATAAGGCAAACAGACTTCACTTTGTTTTCTGTTTTTTGTGAACAAACACACAATGGCACTGCCAGTGTACAGTGCCAGGTCTCTTTTTTTCACATCCTAATGTTGACAGGTATATCATTGTACTATAATAGTGCTGATGATATTCTTAAAAAATAAATAAATAAAAAATAATTGGGATGACAATAAAGTATGAAACAAAATGTATTTACTTTAAAACTTCCTCTAAATGAACGCACACACACACACACACACACACACACACACACACACGCACACAGGCATCTGCACTCATAACTCTTGAAGAAGAAGACCTTTCTTTCGCAGCGTCTGTCGCTCTCTTTTCTGGGGTTTTATTGACATTTGTGAAATGAGGAGTGGGTGGAGAACAGCGAGACAGAAAGCGAGAGCTCCTAACAGCATTTATCATTGCTTTGTCCTTCACATCACAAACACATTGTGCATAATGGAAGCTATGGCAACTGGACCAGGTACTGCAGCGCAGGGCGGTGGGGGACACCACGCTTATGACTGCATTTCACACACGTATAACATGTTCATATCAGCCACGTGACCCACATGGAGAATCAAAGGTAATCAAGCTGGATCTGACTGCAGGACAGACAGAGCTTTCATTCTGATGTAATATTTGAACGCCAATGGTAAAATCTGGGCTTTAGGGAAAAGTAAATAACGTAAATATGTCTTTAGACTTAAAATGCAAACACACGAAAGCATCTGGGATTTTTAAAAAAGGTTGTTCTTTTTTTGATAGTTTAGAATGAAGTTAATGGCATGTAGAGGTGAAATTATTTACCAAAATGAAATATTCTGTCATTATTTAATAGGTTAAGTAATTCTGTATGTAGGTTTCTATGAAAAATTTTCTGTATATTCATATTCATTCACTCAGACAAATCCATCCATTAGTCCATCCGTTTAGATTTGTTTCCATTCAATATATAGTTTCAGACGTCACTGTAAAGTAAAATGTTCAACATCTAAACTTGACAGAGCAGAGATCAAGGTGTATTGCAATTCAATATCATAAATGAACAGCAAACACCATAAATTAGATACGTTTACAGTGTTTTTTTTTTTTGTTGTTGTTTTTGTTTTTTTGGCTGTTAAAATACAGTTCTATACATTAAACTGTGATAACGTTCAATTTATTTTTCCAACTACCAACATTTTCAACAATGCATACCAATAAAACAGGCACACGCTTTGCACACGCCTCCCATACCACGTTTGCATTAGACTTCAGCATTTCTAAAATATAATTTAAAAAATCGGCATTATATTTAAAAATGCTTTTAAAAAGACATGCTGTAAACAATAAAACATTGACTCAATTAAAAATTGTAAGGCAACTTGCTGCACAGGTTTTAATTGACTCAACACTTAACTCAAGCAGTTGACAATTTTAGAAATTACAGATGACAGCTGCCATTGTTTTTCCTCGACTGCAACCAAAATTGCATATTCCCAGTGTATGCAGCTTCTGTCCCAGCAGGTACAGGACGTCAACATGATCAGATTGACGCTGTACCCACAGATCGTGGGGACATTGCATTTTGTTTGGAGATGAAAAAAAAAAAAACAGCTGACAACATCTTATGATGTAACAGCTATAACATCTACCAGACATTGTTTTTTGATTGCCATACTTGATAAATAAATGTCAGTATTTGACATCAATATGAAGTTTCCAATAGAACCTAAAAATCAACCAAATATCAACGTCCTTTGATTTAGTTATTGGACATCAATATAACATTGTCTTTAGACACTGCATAGACATCGAATTTTGGTAATCTGATGTCACGACCTAAATCTAACCTAATATTAACGTCTAATGCCGCAGTCACACAAGAGTTTGAGCTTACGAAATTCTGTTGTACGGCGCTGCGAAAAGGGGCAGGATTAAACAAGATGATTAGACTTTTAAAAAGCAAGCGATTGCTCCATATGAAAAATTTCTGTCCAGAGAGGTCATGTTTTGATCCTCAATTGGTGTCACACAGTCATATGATGCGATTTTGCAGGTCAGAGTTCACCAAGCTTGAACTTTCCAATGCAGCGAACTGCGAAACTTGCCGCACGACCTTAGGTTTCCGGTCTGTCGCATTTGCGAATGGAAGAATGGAATGGAAGTCTATGGCGAGAAAGGTGCAGTGTGATGTGCAGATATTTTCCAATAAACGAGAAAATTAATACAAGTGTCTTCGTGTTCCTGCCACTAGCAGTTTTGTAAAAACAAACACTATCCAGGTAGCAAAAAATTCTGGCTCAGATTTGGCATAAAGCTGGCACAGCAGGCATTCATCCAGCACTGGCATACAGCATGTGGGCCAAACATAGCCCGTGTTTGGCAGAGGTGGAACCATTTTTGAGGCGGCACACAAAGTTTGGGCCATATGTAAAATGTAGCATTTGGCCCAGATGTTACAAATTGATATGTGGGCCACGCTGAGGTGCTTCATAGAAAGACTCAATACACATTTTGATTGGTCAATCACAACTTTCCAAGGTATGTTATTCCCAGATAAACCGCTGAAAGTAATGACACATTCGGATACTAGAAATCATCTTGCTCATTAGTGAGTATATTTATACACATGGTTATTTGTCATGCATCTGTTTTCAAATAGTTTGGCGCCATCATGTGACCGAATAATAGGTAGGTTAGTCTCGGATGCATTCAGTAGTTTTTCTGTAAGCTTTCCAAATACATACAGCTCAGATCAATGTTTTGTGTCTGAATGTTTACTCAGTGGCAAGTAGCTGTATAATAAATGCCATAATCTAAATCTATGTGGTTGTTTTCACAAGAACAATTGCCAACAGGTATGTACATCATCCCTTACATGAAGTCAACATTCACAAAAGCATAAAAAGTGCAAATAAGATCCCTACCTAGGACGATTTACCACTTTGGATGGATTTTAAACAACAAAAATGATACTGAAACATGACTAAATGAGTGATACATCACCTTGAAATGCCATTACCAAAATGGACCACAACAACAAGGCAGATGTCTTTGCCCCAGTTAAACATGCCCTTCATCCCAGAAACGACCAATCAACACATTAAACCTGCCATAAGCCACTAAGAAGTCCTGAGACAGCAGTTTCCGCCCTTATCACCATACAGATTTCTAATTGATCCTACAGGCTATTTTAGGGTCTAATGATAGCGATAACCAACTGATTTGTGATTGATCTACAAAAGAGATCAATAATTTGTTAAATGAGCTGTTTTCTGAACTCCAGGGTGATCAGGAAGGAAGCATTGCACACTGCTGAGTGAGTTTGTGTGTGTGTGTGTAGGCTATGCGTTTGTGTGTCTGGCCAATTTCTTTGTGCCGTGTTGTGAGTGTGTGTGTGTAGCATGTGGTAATTAGACACAGAGCAGGGATTTCTGAAGCAGTCGAGCAGCAGGAGAAAAGTCTCCTGCTCTCATTGAGAATTAATGAGCAAAGCTTTATGCTGCAATTAAAGATGAAACGAATGCAGAGATGTACATTCCTCTCCTGTGGTCAGGGCAAGAGAAACCGGCGTGCATCTTTGCTAAAAAAAAACAATATATTAAAAATGACATTGTTGACATCCGTATGGCAAGTCTCGACATCCATGTGAAGACAGGATTTTGACTTGACTGCTCGCTGTGGTTGTTCTACAAGGCTTTGAATTGTAATGTCACCATTAAAATCTGTGTTCGGAAACAACAAAAGCGCGAACGTCGGAAGGTTAATGTGAAATTATTCAAATGTATTCATATGTAAATCCCTCACGCAGGTGCCACTGACGGCGAGGAGTTTGGTGCCCCTCGAGCCCCCCGAATGCAGTCACACTTTATCGGCCTTTATTTCTCCAGTTCAGGGACGTTTTCAAGCGTGGCATGTAGAAAAAGGGAGGAGAGAAATAAGCAAAAGTGAGCAAATGAAAGCAGGAGGTGATTACCGAGGCCTGAATGGAGGCATGACTGGAGAATGATTATTATTCGATACAGAGGGAGCAGACAGCACTTTGATGAAGTGAGCGGGTACAAAATCCATACCCAGAGTGTGTTTCAGAAAGAAACTGCCCCACGGAGAGGGAGAGTGATTTGATCTAAGATAAAAAGAAGAAAGATCCTTGTTTCTCACATTTGAATACCCCATGAAACGGTCTGGTGAACGTGATTTTATTTCCTGTAGAGGTGGGATGTAAACATACCAGCCTTTAATTTAAAGGTGTGATTATTTTATTGAAACTCCTCCGGCATTCAGATATTATGCGACGGTCTACAAATTTCTGTTCTTTTTTAATAGCAAGATAAAAGCAAAGCATGTTGAGAGAAACAGTACTTATTAAGTGGATTCTTGAAGAATCAAGAATCTAATTGTGACCAAGTTACATTTTATCCCTTAAAAAAAAAAAAAAATCTCAGTTAAGAATATCCAGTTTAACCCTTAGACCTCCTTAAACTTAACACCAGGGCTGTGCAATACATTAAAATTACCAAAACATTGTAAATGTGCAAATATGTCACAATGGTTTCCAATAAATGAGAAATTTAATTCAAGTGTCTTCGTATGCCTGCCACCAGCAGTTTTGTAAAAAGAAACACTAAACACCTGCGGCCCTGTAATCCACCTTTGTTGTACATTTTATAAACCAGGGGCTCCCAAACTCAGTCCTAGAGGCCCAGTGTCCTGCATATTTTACTTCCAACACCAATTAAACACACCTGAACCAGCTAATAAAGCTCTAAGGTATACTAGAAACTTCCAGGCAGGTGTGTTGAAGGAAGTTTGAGCAGGACACTGACCCCCAGGACTGAGTTTGGTCAATCCTGTCATAAACTAAAACACATGAGACACGTGGGTCATCATTTTCACAACATGTTTTTGTTGTGTGTATAGAGTCGATAACCATACCTGAAGAGCTATCTGTTAGCATTCATTTTCATCACAGCAGCCATTCCTTGTTTAGCCACGGACCTTCAGGCATCTATAGGCAAGGGCTAATAGGAGCATGCTAACCAGTCAAACCTTGAGAAACAGTCATTATCATTTTACAAACCATTAGACAAACCTACAAATACCTTATCAAATGATAAAAACATAACATTGGTTCATTTACCTGGAAGAGAAGACTGTAGATCTGGGTGCCCAGTCCTGGGGGGCTGGTGTCCTGGAGAGTTTAGGAACATCTTGCCTCAACACACCTGTCTGGAAGTGTCTGGTGTGGCCAGTAACTGCTTGATTAGTTTTTTCAAGTGTGTCTAAGTTTGGAGCTAAACTAAACTATACTCTTATTCACAATTCCCTGCATTAGTCCACTAATATAGTCCACTTGAAGGAGTGTATGAAATAAGTGTACTGAAAGAGAATCTGTTTTGTTTGTTTTGTTTGATGAATCCCTCAGATTAGATTTTCAGCTTGTTGGTCAAACCCTGTGAAAGTTATTTACACTTTATTTTACTATTAGTAATGAAACAAAGACTTTTGATTTGTGTCCTGCATACAATGGTTACTTTAATTAAACAGTACTGTATTTTGAACCTTACCACTTTAGCTGCCATCTTGTGGTAAGAAGTGGGAATTAATTAAATTCATTAAAGTGCAAAATGGTGATTTTCTAGCTTTTGAGTGTACATGGGTGTCGGCGGTAGTTGCTAGAACGGATACGTTAGTGGCCGGAAGTTGACGAGAACTATTTATATTATTTATGAAATTTATTATCATCTACCCCCACCCCAACCGTCACAGTAACCTAAAAAAAGTACAGAATATTATTTATGTTATCTATTAAATTACCCAATAAATTGAATTTTTTTCCTGTCTACCTCCACCCTAACCGTCACAGTACTGTAAAAATATGATTTATTGTTATACAGTGTCTTAAAAAAAAATGGAGCTATATTAATGTGCATATCGCACTTCCGGCCGGCCGCATATCCGTGCTAGCCTTTACCGTTGTAGGTTCGATATTGCTCTGCATTGTGGGATCTATTGATAATATGGCTGCTTCCTCAAATAGAGCACTATTTGAGGGTATAGGGGCGATTTCGAAAATACTTTCTGTATATTGTAAATCTCTCAACTTTTGTTGTGCATTAGCATCTCAGTAGTCTCTTTTATGACTAAGTAAGAAATTATTAAAAGGGATCTTAAATATGATATACTGTATAAGGATAATGCAAACATGATGTAGACATATGGTACGATCATATATTGTAAATATGTAATTTTGTCAACTTTTGTCAATACATTAGCATGCTGATAGCCTCACAGGTAAACATACTTGCACAGATACCATGTTCCTGAAAGCTTTATTTCTGATTCAAAAAGACTTGAAAATGCATAGGTTATAATATGTATTTGCAATGGCCAAGCGACCACTCTGAACACCCCAGCAACCGGCCTAGCAACTAGCCTTCAATAGCCTCAAAGCGAAGCCTTAATGTGACATATAAGATCAAAGCTAAACATCGCTGCTGTAAAAATGGTAATACTCATGTGGGTCTCTATTTGTAATTTCTTGCATTCTATTGTTTCTATTTAAAGTGTTCTTGTTGAAAAAGCTGGCCGTTGTAAATGTTTTAATGGGATTTGTTGTGGAAACCATGAAAACAAATGTGGACTTGTTTTCAGCGGCATCAACTAAAATAGATTAAAAGATCGATTTTGATTTCACTTCATCTTTAAAGTGGATGATGATGTTAGCTTTTAGTCCATTTACATGGAAATTGATTTATACTCTAACTTAAAGGAGTACATAAGCATATTAGTGAGCTTGAAACTATCCGATTTGGGCCATATGTGTCACAAGAGGATAATTATAAAGAAAAACATGACACAAGATAAAACAATCAAAAAATATATAATGAATTTAAAGATGATATCACTATTTAAAACCATTTACCTGAAAAAAAAGACTTAATTTTTAATGGCCACATTTAACACACAAACTATCTCTTTTTTTGGTGTGTACAATTAAACAATGTCCTCAAAACTAACATTTGCTAACTTTTTCAGCACAGATGGATCATCATAAAATAAAAACAAGCAGATTATTCGCGCTTTTCGGAATACACTAGCATACTAATCAACAACTACTATGATACACATTATTTCTCTTAAAAGACTAATACAATTGAGGTGTGTATTTCTTCAAAAGGATGTTGGAGATCTCTTCATAAGAAACCAATTGAAAAAAGGAGTGTTTCACATTACATAGTAGCAACAACTAAATTTCAAGCACGTTTAGATCCTTTGCAATATGGAAGAATGTTAAGTCTGTAGTATTTCATATTTTTATTTGTTGTGCTATGTTAAATGGAACCTATTAATAGAGCTGTGCCTTAATTTTGCTTTTATTTTTACATTCCTTTTCTTTGTTTTGTTTTTGGCCAAAATTGAGTGCCTTAAATCAATAAGAATAAAATAATGTTCATAAATGTCTTATTTGGAAAAGCTAAAATGGTTAATTTGCTAACGAGAAAGAATAAAGGACGTTTAAGCCTCTATGAATTAGCAGTGGTGGAAAGAATACTGAAAAATCATACTCAAGTAAAAATACCATTACTAGCCCAAAAATGTAGTGCAAGTAGAGTAAAAGTATCTGTAGTAAATATTACTCAAAGTATGAGCAAAAAGTAGATCTTTTAAAAGTACTCAAGAGTACTGAGTAGCGAGTATTACACTGTAAAGTTGATGCGTTTACAGAATATTACGTTTACACATCCCTGCACAAACAACATGTGGTGTATTCAGGGATCTTCCTATTTTTGTTCGTTCCTTCCAACCTTCTGTCAATTATTTGTTTGTTCTCTCCTTCCTTCATGCATTCATTTGTACCCTGCTTTCTTCGTTCACTCACTGACTTGTTCGATCATTCTTTTTTCCATATTTTTGACCCTTCCTTCATTAGGTCCTTTGTTCATTC
The DNA here is from genome assembly GCA_903798035.1 of Danio albolineatus. Lineage (NCBI taxonomy): Eukaryota > Metazoa > Chordata > Actinopteri > Cypriniformes > Danionidae > Danio > Danio albolineatus. Next base: position 1,327,604 of record CAIGQQ010000480.1, read on the forward strand.
GTTCGTTCCTTCTTTCCTTCCTTAGTTTGTTCAGTCCTTCCTTGAATCCTTCCTTCATTTATTTGTTTTTTCGATCCTTCCTTCCATTTATTGTTCGGTCTTACTTATTATTTGGCCCTTCTTTCCATTCTTCATTTGTTCCATTTAGTGATTGTTTAAGGCTGTTTGGTAATTTCAGTCATCATACAGTCGACATCCATCATTTTCAGTGACATGCAGTCTATAAACAGTCTCTGGATCATTGTGTGTAAAGATTTTGGACATCTTCTTGGACATTTTTTAATGTTTCCAAAAGGTTTGCTGCATTTATAAAGCACCCATGTCTTGAGGTTGTTCGGTATGATGTGATTTACTTTCTATGTGTGATTTAATTGGACAGGAATCATAGGACTGATTTCTCTACTTTAGACAATGACCATAGACAAGAAAGAAATAAAGTAGTGACTGCTAGTTGGAGAAAAGTAGTGGAGTAAAAGTACCGATACTGCACTAAAAATGTACTCAAGGGAAAGTAAAAGTACAAATTTTTAAAACTACTCAGTAAACTACAATTCCTGAGAAAAACTACTCAATTAGAGTAGTTTGAGGATTTGTAATTAGTTACTTTACACCAGTGTGAATTAGTACTATGAATTACTAAATGATTTAATTTAACTCATTTGTGGGTTATTGAAATTGAATATTGTCAACCCATTGACGAAAATCGGTTTAATCTGATGTTTTAAACATGCTGCATCAGATAAATACTATAAGAAAGCGGTGCTACATGAAGAGGTTTGGGTGCTCCAGCTCTGCTGCCTGTTCTCGGGATGATGGCTGCAGGAGAAATGAGGTGTTCTGGGCTGCAAACATGCACCAGTGACCTGTGTCTGTCGGTGATGGTCAGTGTTTGTGTGTTTTCTCAGATGCCCTTCATAACACTGCCCTGTAGGACCAGTATACGCTCTGAAGTTTGCTGCACTGCATCACCGCTCTGCTGAACACAGATGGAAAGTCGCACAAACAGAATAAGAAAGAAAATAGACTGTCCGCCGGTGTTTCACTCCATCTGTGACCTCTCATCCCTTAGCTTTTTTTTTGCTTACCAATGTCTCCCCTGGTTTAAAGGCATGGTCTGTGAAATGAGCCTAGTATTTGTAATCATTTTTTAGATGGGTGAGTTTTTATGTGATGCATTTATAAGGCATCATTCTGAATGACGCAAAGGAATATACTGTAAATTAGTGCTTCTCAACCACATTTCTGGAGGACCACCAGCTCTGCAAATTTCATGTTTCCTTAACCAAACACACCTGATTCAGATTATCTGCTCATTAGCAGAGACTGAGGCTGCGTCCAAAATTGCATACTTCTATAATATATAGTACACTAAAATCAGTATGCAAGCTGAGTAGTATGTCCTAAATCAAAGAATTTGAAAATCTGTATGCGAGAAGTACCCGGATGACCTACTACTTCTGTCGGATGTAGTACGTCTGAGTTCTATTCATACTGTTCACATTTGTACTGTATTCACCTTATTCTCCGTGTAGCAGGCCCAGTCATTTGAATCTTTTTGGGTGGAGTCTTCCGGTCTCATTCACTTCCATTCATTTTTAGATGTTAAAAACAGATTGTTTTGCTGCTTGATGTTGCAAACTGATAAGTTTCTTATTATATTATTCTATTTTGTTTGTACAGTCATGCAAACACTTGTTTGCAGAGCAAGTAGTTTGACCGTCTTCTGGCATTCATTATTCCTAATTATTTCTTCAATAGACAACTGAATAATTCATTCATTCATTCATTCATTTTCTTGTCGGCTTGGTTCCTTTATTAATCTGGGGTCGCAACAATGGAATGAACCGCCAACTTATTCAGCATATGTTTTACGCAGCGGATGCCCTTCCAGCTGCAACCTAAATCTGGGAAACATCCATACACACTCACTAACATATATAAACTGTGGACAATTTAGCCTAACCAATTCATCTGTACCGCATGTCTTTGGACTTGTGGGGAAACCGGAGCACCCAGAGGAAACCCCATAGACTGTAAAAAATATGGACGTAGTATCCGTGACGTCACCCATAGGTTTCTAAAGAACCCAAAAGAAGCTACTAGTAGGCATGGCCAACCGTCGCCATTTTGTTCGCGCGTCATCGCACCAACCGAGGCATACCAAACAAGGGCAAAGAGGCGGAGCGTGGGCGGAGCAACAGGACGCATGCTGGCATTTAGCAAGGGCTTTCTTATGGGAGAAACACATATTTCATTACCTGCGACTCGTTTGTGTTCTGACCACACATGCTTGGTTGTACATTATATCAATAAAGTGTTTAGTCTGTTGAAAACACTGTTGTAACACATCAAGCCACTTAACATCGTTCTTATGACGTTTTTCAACAGGAAGAAAGTGCGAATTACATCCAAATATTTCAGATATAGTCTGTGTTAGTAAATGCAAGGGCTATTGATGAAATCCAGACAGAACACTGTTTGACAATGATTCAGATGACGATTTTATAGACTACAGCAGAGTGCATTAGAGTTCTGAAGAACATTATAAATCATAAATTATCCTAAATAAAGCAATTACATTTCTAGAGATGGTATAAGTATATAATTTCACTCACCTGGGAAACAGAGGCCACGTGAATGGTTTGTGAGCACAATTAAGTGCACACAGCATGACATATCATTTGATAATTGCAGGAAATAATTCCAAAAGGCAACTGACTGTGTAAAGCCAAATAAAACAACTCAAAAATACGACGAATATGCAGAGATCAGCAGCTAATCAGCCGGAATCAGTTGAGGTGACGTGACGGCGACCAGCGGGACTAGCTGTCACTCAAGTGGCCACGCCCTTAATTATGCAATCTTAATTTAGCTTAATATAAAGGAAACGGATGAGCTATAAAAAAATTCACCCCCTCACAGTTGTCATGAAGAGTAATATAAGCTATATGAACCAAAATCGTTCTTTGTACCAGGCTGTAAACACCTTTTTTCCTGCTGTAAAGTTGGCCATTTCAACACTGGGCTCATTAGAGATTTGCTCTATTATGGAGCCAGGACTAGCGGAATTTTCGATGAATTGCAGTTTTAGTTACTTCCGTATTGGCTTCCCGAGGGAGAGCGGGAGGTTGCCGCTTGGGAAACCCACGTGACCATGGGGAGAACATGCAAACTCCACACAGAAATGTGAGGCGATCGTGCTACCCACTACACCACTGTGGCGCCCACAACTGAATCAGAAGTTCAAAAACGGGCACACTTCTGCATTGAAGAATAAGGTCAATACAGTAACTACGCAGACAGCAAAGAATTCGGGCCCAGATTTGGCATGAAGCTGGCAGAGAAGGCATTCATCCGGCACTGGGCTACAGCATGTGGGCCAAACATGACCCGAGTTTGGCAGAGATTTGGCACCATCTTTAAGGCAGCACACAAGAAGTGGGCCAGATATAACTTGTAGTATTTGGTTCAGAAAATATCAACCAATCAAGTCGCTTTGACAAAAAAAAACATGTCCATAACATGCCCAAAACGCAATGCTTCGCAGGTTTATCAATGTCATTGCAGTTGTGACACACCAACATACTGTATCAGGCCCAGTTCAGGCCCAGTTATGGGTCATTAACTTGGCTGAGACTTGGCCCAGATATAGTTTATGTTTGACCCTTGTCTGGAAGCCAGACTTGGTCCAGTCATGTACCGTAATTCACTGCGGCATGTGGGCCAAGCAAAACCTGATTGTATGGGCCAGAACTGGGCCAGAGATATTTTGTTATCTGGGTAGAAGGCAGTTTCGGACGCAGCCAAAAAAAAACCTGTAAAGGGTGTGACAGACAAAGGAGACAAAACATGCAGCGTTGGTGACCATCCAGGAAAGTGGTTGAGAAACACTGCTGTAAATATCACTTGAACAGCATACAGATGAATTACAATACCTGATAATTTCCCTAAATTCAACATTTTATTAAAACTGAATATTTATTATGTGTAAAAACTTCATTGGACTGAGAAAAATTAACAACTTGCTGGTTTTGTTTTCATTTTGAAGCTTAAAATATTCACAGTGATTTTATGCTAATAACTGAGTTTTTCCCCTTAAAATGTTAAAATCATTTTCAAAGAGATCAGCTGGAGAGCAGCTGGAAGGGCATCCGCTGCGTAAAGAACATGCTGGATAAGTTTGCGGTTTATTCCGCTGTGGCGACCCCAGATTAATAAAGGGACTAAAAATGAATGAATGAATGATGAATGTTAAATAAAGTTATTTCAAACTGGAAACAAGATTGTTTTGCTTGTTTTAAAGAAAAACTCATTTAATTTTGACTCATTTCTGAATACAAAACAATATATCTTTTTACTTGTCTAGAAAATGCTTCTTGGTTTAAGAATTTTGGGATATTTTGAACTAACATATTGATTAAATGACCCTTAAACTCAGTATTAATAAAAAGACACTACTTCCCGTGCCCATGCAAAAAAAAAAATATATATATATATATATATATTATTAGAGAGATATATTCCATCATGCGTCATGAAAAACCACACAGACACGTTCAATTTAAAATAAATGGTTAACAGTGGCACAGCGTCATTAATCTCTGAACAATGGCTAAACGCTTAAATGTCTTGCTCTTATCTGTAATAGTATGGGGAATGTGAGAATGTGAATGTGCTCATGTGAGATAGTATCTTTAAAAAAAGAAGATAATAGCTGTAAGCTCTGCAGTTTTGGAGTCTGATAAGATGCACCATTGGACAGACAATCATAGCGTGTAGCAAATATGGAACATTGAGATTTGAAGATTCTTGTCTGAAAGAGCTTGTCTGGAGATCCAAAGCGCCCCCTTGTGATTAAAATGACAATAATTAATCCGGGGTCGCCACAGCGGAATGAACCGCCAACCCATCCAGCATTTGTTTTACGCAGCGGATGCCCTTCCAGCCACAACCCATCTCTGGGAAACACATCCATACATTCTCATTCACACACATACACTACGGACAATTTAGCTTACCCAATTCACCTGTACCGCATGTCTTTGGACTGTGGGGGAAACCGGAGCACCCGGAGGAAACCCACGCAACCACGGGGAGAACATGCAAACTCCACACAGAAATGCCAACTGGCCCAGCCGGGGATCGAACCAGCGACCTTCTTGCTGTGAGGCGAACGTGCTAACCACTCGGCCACCGTGGCGCCTAAAATGACAATATTACATAAGAAATACAGCTTACCTGATCAATAATTGATTTGATCCATGCTTTGCTTAATCCAATGCGCATGAAAACAAAACTCAGCAGTTAAAAGTGAATGAAATATCAGACAGAGCAGAACAAAAGCAGGTAAAGGTTGTATACAGTATTTCCCAGTGGTTCACCTGTGAGTTTAAAACACTCGTCCGGCATCCCGTTGTGCTCGCATCTAATTTCAACATAGTCGTGTGGGTTTAGGTCACAAAACCATGGCAACAGCTGCCGAATTTAAAACGGACACACTTTCTAGCCATACCTTCAAAGGACTTCTCCATCAACGGAGAGACTTTTAGAAGATGTATTTTTACTAAGTGGGTCAGAATTCAGCCCCAGAGGCCATGGTGAGACATTTGCTTATACAGGTAACACAAACAGATAGCTCTGCACCAAAACCAGCTGAGCAGACGCTTGATGCTTTGTTTTACCATGGAAGGGCATTTTAGCGCGTTCATTCATAATGCAAGATTAAGCAAAGACAAAGAAACTCAAAGAGACTGAACAAAAATGCTAAAAACAAGACTACTGTCAAAACAGCAGAAAATCTACAGATGTGTCCTATTTCTACACAGAAAGGAGCACACTTAAGCATCCACTCAGAGAACTAGGCCTGGAGGGAGGCACAGATATAGATAATTATGTCAACCACATGCAATAAGAGTTGTGGATTGCAGACTGAGTTTGATCAAAACATGTTTTTTGCTTTCTTTTCCACAGATGGTAGCCTGAACTTCAAAAATAACAGGAGTTGTGTGGGAAGATGTAGTACAGCGGCTTCCCAAAACACTGGAAAAACATTGTGGAAAATTGTTTCTTGTTGGTCTAGATCAGGGGTGCCCAAACTCGGTCCTGGAGAGCCGAGTCCTGCAGATTTTAGCTCTAACTTGCCTCAACACAGCTGCAAGCATGTTTCTAGAAAGGTGTGTCTGGTTGGGGTTGGAACTCAACTTTGCAGGACACCCACCCTCCAGGACCAAGTTTGGACACCCCTGGTCTAGATGGTTGACAATCCAGACTAGCAGCTAGTGGGGACCAACCAGAGTAATAGTAAGGTAATAGAGCTGGGTCAAGGGTCCTGCTGTAGAAACAAAGTGAAAACTTGGTCATCTTCATTTGTGTTCCACTCCTATTTTTAACATGCACTTGCGAACATTAACAAGATGGAGGTTATCGAGTGAAGGCCATAAAAGTTTGGACTTTAATGTAACCCTACTTTAAGGGAGTAGCTGGTTTATTGGATGACATCCAATCTCAGAGTCCTTCTTGAAAAACCTGTTTGAATGAGCCAGGCTAATTTATTGCTTATGAATCTTGGTCAAGAATTTCATAAATGCTTAACCAGGATGGCAGTCAACTTGGTTATATACAGTAGAGTTTTTGGTCTGGCTGATAAAAAACAATTATAGTTTCAAAAGTTCAAGTTCTTTTATGAAACAATAGTTTTGTCTTAGTTAAACTATTACCATATTACCAACTGGGTGACATAGTACAGTGGTTCTCAACTGCATTCTTAGAGTAACCCAAACTCTGTAGTTTGCATATCTATTAAGCCCACTCAATTCAACTCATTAATGTACTGTAAGAATAACAATAGTGTACCAGCGATTCTAAAATACAGTATGGTTGGGAACCTCTTGAGTTACCAGAGCAGCATTCCAATTCTGAGAGACCAAAGTCTATCAAGTTAAGTTCTAAACCTTTCTAAACAGTTCTAAAAAAAGTTCTAAACAGACTTATCCAAACAAGCTGATCCAGATGTTCATTGATTACTTACAAATAACCATCCACCAGATTAAAAATAGTTTGGTATTAAAGTTTACAGAACACAAGACCGGATCATTTTGTCAACAGCCAGATCTAACCAGCTTAAGGTGGTTAAGCTTAGTTTAGAACCTTTAGGCTTTAGTTTATTGCTGGTTCATGGTTGTTGAGAAGCTTACACTGTAAATATTTTTACCAGAATGAAATACCAACTGATTGGTCTAGTTTCCACTTAAGGTACTCTGTATTCTTTAAATACTTTTTTGTCCTAAAGATCTTCTTGACAAGAATGTTCTACCAGCCATTTTCATCAAAGAAATCTTTCACCTTAAAGAGATTTAATCAAAGTCTTCAGGATTACCTGAACTTTTTTGTAAGTGTGTTTAATTAGGTTTGAAGCACTGTGTCTCTGCAGGAAGACCTCTGACCAAAATGATCTACCAATTCAGCCAGCATCCCACCAGATGATAGCCCAGATGATCAATCACCTAAACCAGCTTATTTGGGCTAGAAACCAAATGCAGGAATTCAACACCCAACAACTGGATAAAGGTTTAGCTAGATCTCCAAAATACCTGTGAAAAGGAACGATTTTGGCATACCTTGCTAACACCTACACCACACTTTCTCCTGGCAAACTCACAAAGTCTGCGTGTGGCTTAAGTGGCTCTACTGCTATTGAAAGGAATCATAACCAGCCCTAAAGCATACAAAATGTAGACATATACAGAAAGCCATAAACATCAACCCCAACGTGACATCCCTCAGCGAGAGGTCTTCCTCAGTCAGTATGGAAATGGCTCGTGGGTGGATGAGAGGACAAACACAGCCATCTGCTCAAAAATCCGCCCAGTGAGAGCAAATGCATCACTCTTCTCTTCCGTGCTTTTCTCCTCCTCCATTTCCCCTCGTTAGAGGCCAAGAGTGCAGTGTCACATTTGTCTGACAGACAGAAACATGTTGCACTTTACAGACACAGCACTCTATAAAAGGTGGCCTCAAGGGAAGGAAGCGCAAGCAGCAGATTGGTTGGATTTCTTACATTTACCCTCTGCCTTTGAAAGCAAGTGCAAATGAATTGCTTTGAAACCTACCTGTAAAATTAGATATAGATGACTGAAGATGATTAGAACACTGGGGAATATTCTATGAATACATGGCTCCTGCTGATGAGGTTTTTATTTGCATATGTTGACTGTTGTTTTTGCACACTATCCAGAACAGAATCATGCAAAACAGGCAACAACAACCACAAAATCAGTGCTGAATGCAATTTTGCATGCAATTGTTTTAGGCTACTGTTGTGAGTAATTCAGTCGTCCTAAAATCTTGCCAGCAGCACACACAGAAATGTTTGTTTTAATAATGCAGAAAAGCTGAAAATGAAAAAAAAAAGTATTACCACTGAGATATGCCAGGATGTACAGTATTTAGGGCAGTGCTGCCCAGTCTTATTCATAAAGGGATACTGTCAAAGATTTTAGCTGTGACATCCTTGCCTAAAACTTTTCAACTATCACATGATTAACTGGTTTAAGGGTTTAATTAGGGGTAGAGGATAAGCTTTGCAAGACAGTGGCCTTTCAAAAGCAGGATTGAACACCACTGATAGAAAGGATGAGGGTGAACTGACCTCCAATCCCCAATTCTGGTGTTGTTTCATATGGTACATAAGTAGACTTAGGCCCAATCCCAATTCTACCCCTTAGCCCTTCCCCTTACCCCTAACCCTCGTTTTGCGCGTTCACGTCAAGGGGTAGTGGTGTCCCAATTCTCTTTAGCTTTAAGACGTAGGGCTAAGGGCAAGGGGTAGTGTTTTACCGTCATGCTTTTTAAAAAAACAAACAAAACAAAAAAAACGCTAAATTTCACTATCTATAATCCATAATCGTAACTCATGTACTGCTGTTCCACAACATTCTGACACACGATGACACTGGAATACCCTGTCAGTAATTTCTAGTGGCTGAGAATGAGCTTTTTACAGTGTCTGCTATAATGTTAATGTTGTTTTCGTGTGTTACATAGATGAGTATGGCCACGGAGTACATGTACAGTACAGTTCCGATCTTATTGTCACATTAGATCGTTATGATAACATAATATACGCCTTCAGTGATTTCCTGAAGATAAACACCAAAAAATAACACAACTGGAATAACTACAGCAGTCGTGATCGTCTGATCTCATATGAAGCAAGAGATGACATATGATGACGTGTGCAGGTGTTGAAGTGCTATCCCAATTCTTAGAGGTAAGTTTTGAAGCCCTCCCCCTTAATCCTCAGTTGTAAGGGCCAAGGGGAAAGGGAAGGAGTAGGGGTACAAAAATAGAATTGGGATTGGGCCTTAGTATCCCTTTATTGTGGTAATGCCGGGGTACACAAAAAATGAGAATTGAAATATTTGCTTATTATGCAAAGTCAATGTAATGAGATTGCCGAAAAAATGTGCGATATCTACCTCAATCATGTCTCCCCCACAAATTCAAGAACTTGTGAAAAAATCATGAGGTGAAAGACATCCCATGAGCAGTGCTTAATTTGTCATTTGAGAGGTCCCAGAACAGATCGGGGAAAAGGATCTGGCATGTCACCAGAGGATGGAGAGGTGTCGCGGACAAAAGTGAAGAGGGTTAGAGAGTCGTGAAAGAAAGTGAAAGTGAACAGCGGACGGGGAGGAGGGCGGTTGTGGAGGGAGATCGGTAAAATGAGGTGCCGGATCAGAGCACAAATTAAGCCCTGCCCATGAGTAGAGCGAGCGATGCAATGTGCATGCTAGCTTTGCATTGGTGTTAATTAGAATAAAACACACATTTGCACACTGAAATAAGTCATATTACAGAAATAAAGTGAGCGTGCAACATGTTGTCCATAAAAATATAATTGAAAATGAAAGTAATTTAATCAGTCGCTTAAAAATATGTTTTAATGTGTGGTAACATTGATTCATAAGTATATGGATGATTCCATTCACTTCCAAAGGCATCCATGGTTTCGGGATTATTTAGAAACACAGTTGAGTTACAACAAATCCGTGTCCATTTGGGGTTTTTGTAGAGTGAAATCCTCGTGCAGATTTGCCCTGAGAGGAACTGGGGAAAAGGAAATTGAGCACATAATGCCTAGAGCACTCCAAACTCGGTCCTGGAGGGCTGGTGTCCTGCATATTTCGGTTCCAACCGCAATTAAGCACACCTGAGCCAGCTAATCAAGCTCTTTCTAGGTATACTAGAAACTTCCAGGGAGGTGTGTTGAAGGAAGTTGGAGCTAAACTATGCAGGACACCGGCCCTCCAGAACTGAGTTTGGACACCCCTGGCCTAGAGGCTTAAATTCAAGGGACTCACAGAATCCCTAGTGATGCCACCTTTTCTATGGTGTTCATATGAATTCAGTTACAAGTATTTGGTCATAATTGACAACAGAAAGCTTTTTGGTTTGACTTAAAGAACAGAATTGATTTGCAGATGTGACAAATTACAATTTTTTAAATAAATTTATAGGTGGCACGGTGGCTCTGTGGTTAGATTAGTCACCTCACAGCAAGAAGGTTGCTGGTTTGAGTCCCAATTGGGCCAGTTGGCATTTCTGTGTGGAGTTTGCATGTGTTCCAGTTTCCCCCACAGTTTAAATACATGCCAAATTGGCTGTAGTGTATGAGTGTGTGTGTTAATGAGTATGTACTGTATGGGTGTTTCCCAGCACTGGGTTGCAGCTGGAAGGGCCTTCGCTGCGTAAAACATTTGCTAGAATAGTTGGTGGTTTATTCCGCTGTGGCGCTCTCAGAAATAGAGACTAAGCTGAAGGAAAATTTATAAATAATTAACTTATATCATACTTTCAGTCATACTTTACATACATTCAAAGCATTCGCACAGATTGCCTTTACAATCAACTCTAACTCCCGCCAAGACTGCAAGTGTTAGGCTTATTTGGTGTCAGCTACTCATTGACAAGTCTTCTAAATATTTTAAAACATCCAATACTCCAAGCAGCTTCAAACTCAGCAGTATTATCTGCAATACAACAGGGTTACATCACAGCCTAAAATCTATAGGGGACATTAAAGCAGAGGCAGATGTCTGATAAATAATGTACTATACATCATAACGCACTCAACTTCACAGGGATCTTATGCTAATAACATCATTAAATCCAATCAAAAGCTCATTTATAATTGCTCCATTATTAACATGACCGCACTGCCAAGGATGCTTGAAGGAGGGACGTAAACTCGAAGCTTCACACACAAATGATATACATACGGCAACCCAAACGATGATATGGGTGTCAAACGGGTATCAAAGTGATCGAAAAAACTGTCTGGTTCTATCCAACAGTCTTTCTCAGAGCTACTGGACTGGAAAAGAGAAGTGAAAGGAAAGCTTGAATTCGTCCCTGTCAGTCATGTTTCATCAAGTCTCATTTACTAAGCAGAGTTTGTGGCATAGCGGCTGAGGCCAGCACTTCCCCCAGCCGAGGCTGAGACCCCTGAACCAAGACAGGGGGAGTGTGAGGTAATGGCAGCATGTCTCCAGTTCGGATTTTTCTATTCTTTTCTTCTTTTTCCAGCATCTGTTCTTTTTTGGCTTCTTCCAGAACCAATCGAACGGCCTCATTGAAAACGGCACGGGGGTCAGCTTTAGGGAGTTCGGGACAGTTGCATCGGGCACGAAGTTCAAGGGCCTATAAAAAAATGTGTAAAGTAACACGCATTAAAGAAGACCTATTATGCACAATTCACAGATGAGTGACAAACAACCAGCTTATGATGGTTAAATCTAAGTCACTTCTTTTCTTCTAGAATCCCAATAAATTATAAACAGTGTATGTACAGGAATCAGATTATGAAATTCAGTACCTTTTAAGACCTTTTTAAAGACTTTTCTATACATTTTAAGACACTTTATGTTTCAACCAGTAACACTGGTGACATTTTAACATACATATTATTTACAAAATACTGATTGTAACAAACAAATCCTAAACCAAAACATTACTCATATACTGAAAGAAAACGGTAATCCAACACGCGGAACATATAGAACAGCAGAAATAACGATGTTGCCTTGGTTACTGCATTAAACAATAATAATTCCTTACATTTATATAGCATTTTTCTGGACACTCAAAGCGTTTAACACATTTTTGGGGGGAATCTCCTCATCCACCAGCCATTTTGCACCAGACCACACACCACACACCAGCTGATTGGTGGAGAGGAGACAGAGTGATGAAGCCAATTATGATATGGGGAAGGTTAGGAGGTCATGATGGACAGATGCAAGTGGGCAAATTTGGCCAGAATGCCGGGTTTAAACCCCTTTACATTTTTCACGACCAGTCAGGAACTCGGTTTAACGTCTCATCTGAAAGACAGCACTCACTAAACTGTATAGAGTACCCATCAATATACTGGGGGATTAGGACCCACACAGACTGCAGGTTAATCATCCAATCCAGGCACTGACCGGGCGCAGCACTCTTTAGCTTCAGTGGGTGACCATGTGAGAGTTGCAGAGAGCTAGCTGACGGCAACAAAGCAGTGTGATGTCAAATTTAGCAGGATTTTATTGACATGTCCACAATATTTATGAAATTCAGGTAATCCAGGTCAAATTTAGCATGGAAATATATATTGTACAAGCAAAAATTATACAAAATTGAATACCTTGTAAAATAACATTTAAAACTTTTAATACTCTTCAAGGGGCCTATATTTTTCTTGATTTTGATACTTTTTAAGACCCGGTTGACACCCTGATAAACACTCTCTCCAAAAGCATGATTCGATGTAAGTGAAATAAGCTCCACCTGTGTTTTTTTTTTCTTATTATTACTGAGCTGACAGGAATACAATATTTACATAAATCAGGTCTACAGTACATTGTACACTTTTGCTGCTTGTTCAAACTACAAATTTAAAATGAGTTGAAACTACACAATTCTCAAGTTTATTTTAGAACAACTCAATTGCTTAATGTTCGATCCACTTAAATGTACAAAAACGATTAAGTTCACTGGGTTCCACACAATAACTCCATGCTGTCCCAATGCAAATTGAATAAATCAACTTCATCAGTTTTACAAACTTAAGTGAATTGAACATAAAACAATTCAATTGTCCCCCAAAAAGCTTCAGAATTGGGTTGTTTCAACTTATTTTAAATAAGTAGTTAGAACAAGTAGTAAATTCAGTAGTAATTTTTTTGTGAGTGTGCAACCAAACATAACATAAACTGCCATCATTAAATATTTAGAAATATTTTGTTTGTGATGACACATGTGTTTTGTGACATATCAGGACACAAATATAACGACATGGGTATGACACAGGCATGACAAGAAAGTTGTAATTGATGAGAAACTTGCTAATGTCCTCGTTCCTCAAAAGGCTTCTAAAACAGAATGAGTGTTTTCCAGTTTACCGTTTTCTGTGAAGGTTGGGTTTAGGAATAGAGTTGGAGTATGGTAATCGACAACACTGATTGTAAACTTGTGTTTTATGGTGCACAAAAATGTTCTTGGAGCTTTGTGTGATTACAGATGAACCCCTGAAGTCACATGGAATGTTCTGACAATGCTTTTTGGTTCCTTTTATGCACTTTGAACATCTCACGAGTATTGCCGTCTATAGAGGATGAGGGAGCTCTCCAATTTCACCTAAAATATCTTTATTTGTGTTCTGATAATGAGTGAAGGTCACAGGGGATTGGAAAGACTTGAGGGTGAGCAATTAATAACATAATTCCTGTCTAGATAAGTAAACAGGCTCAGAACAGTTGAGTAACATGCTAGTCCAAATCAACTTTACTCCACAACAACTACATATTTTTTGTATCCATTAACTATTAAGAAACATCCAGGTAACCTCATCCATCGTTATATGAATCTGTTGATAAAAAAATAATAATAACAAACTACATTTGAGCTGAGTAAACTACACAGATATATTCTGGCGACACCACAGATTTATAGGATACAGCATCTTGTGAAAAGGGGGTTATACATCCATTTTAATGAAGCATTTTATGAGCTTTGACCTTCCACCTATAAACCTTCCATCTTGTCATCCGCACCTTAAGTGACACCAGTTTAGATAGATGGACGGAACAGTTACATGAAATCTTGATGGATTGGAATAGATATTTGAAAAAATGGACTGATTTAAATTGCGATGTAAATGGATAGTTTGAAGAAGTGGATGGATTGATGGACAGATTAACTAGGATCTTCAACATTAAAGACATCCAGACTCATTTACAAAGATTGATTTGACAAAAAAAACGACCTCCACTGCATTCTGTCTGTGACCCCTGAACTTTGACCTCCCACCTCCATTAGGGTTGATGAGAAACATAGAAACCTTCATAACAACAGATCAATAATGCCTCTCGAAATACCAACAAATAGCACAAAGGACACTTAAACACTCTGCAAGAACAAGAAGTTGCTGAGTTATTTATTGTAGCATGTTGATGTACTTCCAACTGAAATGGAATATTGAGCAGGGGGCGGGGCTTTCTTTTTGTACATCATTTTGTCATGGCAAACTAATGGTAAGTGGGGCACGGTTAGGTCAGACTTTGATTGAAGATTACTGTAGGGATGAAAATTATTATATGCATTTGTTTATATGGCAGAACATGTGTTTTTCCCCAAAGAGGGCTCACACAAACTCCTGATGAAATCAGGAACTGCTTTGTGGACTGTGGGGGTTTGATGATGTAGTCACGTGTCGATTGGTCAGTTTGAATGTCTCAGTGTTTTTGGTCACATGGTCAAGAAGATTACAAATAGGTGGGTAAACAAAGCTCTGGGCTCTTTCTTCTCTGGCTCTGGCCTTCTCTGGGCTCCTGCTCTGGCTCTCTATCTCTCTCCCTCCCCCTCTCTCTCTCCCTCTCTCTCTCTCTCAGGTAACTTTCATTTACATTTAAGCTGGGTACAATTATTATCATATGTTTTTATCATTTCATGTTTTATTGTTTCATACAGTTATTTGTAACTAATTCAGTCATAACCATAGAGAATTATTGTCATTAAATCATCTCATTTTCAAGTATTTGTCAATTACTTTTGATTTAACATCAACATTAAATGGCTCCATATTGCAATACAATATAATCACATAATAGCAACGCTCTCCCACATTTAAAGCTATTAATACTGCCCTTATTTCCGCTTTTGGTATAAGTTTGCAGAAGGATGGTTCTGACTAGAATGTACAGTTTTTTACCATCATACTGATAACTTTTTAGTCATTCGGCAGAACTACAGTTCAGAACCGCTGTAGTTAAAAAAACCAGCCTTACATTACCAAAACAAACATTTGTATTTTGCAGTACATTAAATTGCATGGATTAATTAATTGTTCACCAAAATCCACCTTATAAATTGATTTCATACTGTATTAGTAAAATCATTTTTCTGAACCGTCTTCCCTCGGGAGAAAACATCAGACTGAGCTGCTAAATACACACTCAAATCATGCAGGAAAGACGGTTGTTTTAAGCAACACTGCAATGTTTTGAGAATAAGGCCATTAGGGAAACTCTACAAAACAAATGACACTTGATGAAAGAGAGGCTGGAACAAAGCTTACTGAAAACAATTACCCAATAGAGACGCATCTGTTGCATACTTAATATCAGCTTGACAGAACACTTTTAAAAAGCAGATTCATTCTTCAAATGTAACAAGTAGCTATTATATTATACAGAAAATGAAATGATTTCTGTTAATGTCAAGTCATTTTAAATATATTGAAATAAAGTCTACAAAATATCTTTTGTCTATAAAAAGCATACTACAGCTGCCCTGTACATACAGTTTTATGCCATTTAATTTTACCATGATTTGCAGAAGAAACCAACTTAAATGATGTTGTTGTTGACGTATTAAAAGATTATTTTCAAAAAACACAAATCACATCGTAGCACCAAAATACTTACTGTAATTTGAAACATTTATACTTTCTCAATGTCTTGAACCACAAAGTTTTACCCAAACGGCAACCTCCTGCTCTCCCTCGTGAACCTATACGGAAGTAACTGAAACTGCAATTCATCAAAATTCCGCTAGTCCTGGCTCCATAATAGAGCACATTTCTAATGAGCCCAATGTTAAAATGGCCAACTTTACAGCAGAAGAAAAGGTGTTTACAGCCTGGTACATAGAGTGATTTTGGTTCATATAGCTAATAATACCCTTTATGACAACTGTGAGGGGTGATTTTTTTTTATTTTTATAACTCACCTGTTTCTTTTATATTAGGTTATATTAAGCCTGCATAATTAAAGGCGTGGCTACTTGAGTGACAGCTAGGTCTCGCTGGTCGATGTCACATCTCAGTGGATTACGGCTGATTAGCTGCTGAACTCAGCATATACGTCATAATTTTGTTTTGTTTTATGTGCCTTTACACAGTCAGTTGCTCTTCTGAAATTATTTCCTACAATTATCAGATAATAAGCATGCTCTTACACTTAATTGTGCTCACAAACCGTTCACGTGGCCTCCGTTTCCCTAGTGAGTGAAATTATAAACTTGTATACCATCTCTGTAAATATATTTGTTTAATTTAAGATAATTTACCATTCATAATTTTCTTCAGAACTGTAGTGCACTCCAGAATCTGACAGATTGATTAGCTGTAGGCTTTAGAACAGTCATCTGAAACCTTGTCATACAGTGTTATGCCTGGATTTCATCAATAGCCTTCATTTACTAACACAGACTATATATGACGTATTTGGAAGCAATTCTCATTTCCCTCCTGTAGAAAAAAAATGTCATAAGAACAATGTTTAGTGGCTCAATGTATTACAACAGTGTTTTTAAAAGGCTAAACACTTTATTGATATAGTACACAACTAAGCACTTGTGGTCAGAACACAAACAAGTCGCAGGTAAGCATTTCTCCTAAAGAAAAGCCCACCTAAGCAAAATACTACAGGCGTCTGTAGCTCAGTTCACGCTCCGCCTCTTTGCCCTTATTTGGTTACCCTCAGTTGGAGCAATGATGCGCGAACAAAATGGCAACGGTTGGCCATGCCCACCTGTAACTTCTTTTGCGATTTCAGAAGCCTATAGGTGACGTCACAGATACTACTACGGATAAGGATAACACGTTTTTGTATGATCCCTTACACTTTTTTTCTTAATATTTAAAGCACATGTCAGATAAAGAATATATAAATATCACTGATTGATGCTGGAAATGTTTGTTATTTTACTTTCACAAAAAAATAATAAAAAAAAATTAAAAAGTAAAGTTACCATTATTTTAATCATCTTTGTGAATAAAAATATTCATATTTTTAAATAATCTCAATGGGCAATCAGACGATGTCAGGAAATTGAAATAGATTTGCACTGAAAGCCCAAAATCAAACCTCAGAGAAGCAGAGGTCTATTTTCATAGAGTGGTTAAATGAGTGTACTAAATGATTGCATAATTTTAGGATTATTATCTAGAGAATCAACAAAACTCCTATTTTAAGGTCACTATCGTTATCACACCCCTATCACACATCAAAGTCATCAAACAGGTCTTCTCCTGTCCAACACACTCCGATATCGAACAAATCTGAATTTTGTTGACGTGAGAGACAAGCTTATATAAACTCTTACATAAAAGCACACAAAAACAAAACACACACATACACACCACCACATCATCACTCACACACAAACAATACACACATACATTCACACTCACACACAAACCATACACACATGAAAGCATGCACACAAACACAAATACAGACATGCACAAACAGAAGGTGCACACACACACACACACAAACAGAACAAAACATATGCACATGCGCACACACACAAGGTGCACACACAAACACATACAAACAACACACAAATGTACACAAATGCACACATGCACAAAAACACACACTCACACACAAACATAAACTAACATGCACAAACAAACGCACACACAAGCACACTTTACATACACCCAATACACAGCAAACACACACACGCTAACAAAAACACACATGCATACACAAACACAAACATAAACACATGCACAAACACTCACACAAACAAACACGCATCCAAACAATACACACATGCAAGCAAACACACACACACAAACATAAATACATACATGTTGAAACACAAGGACACACACAAACTCACTGCACATGCAGAAACCCATACAATCAATAAACACAAGCAAGCCAACACACACACACAAATATAATTACACATACGCACACACAAACCAACACACCACGCACACGAAAACAATACAGACAAACACACACACAGCATACGCACAAACACACACACAAAGACACACACCAACAATACACATATGCAAGCACACACAAAAACACACATGTACAAACATAGGGTGCACGCACAAACAAGCACACAGACTCACACAAACACACACATGCAAGTATGCGCACAAACACAAAATACACACATGCAAAATCAGCACAGATTTATATTATATTCAAAACCAACACACAAACACAGACCATACACACACAACTTACACACACAAACCCACACATCATGCACGTCACACACACTATCACACAAAGACATACATACAAACACAAAGACTCACACACTCCACTATGGTAACTGTCATAAGTGAACAGGTGGACAACTCTTTATTGGCTCAGGTTAAAGAGGATGAGATGGAGGGCGTTTTAAAGTAACTTCCCCAAGGAGAAATAGCTTCCACTCAACAGAAACACACGCGCATTACAGCTGATGGACAATTAGTGCCCTGCCCATCTGTTCCCTCGGTGTCTGCAGCGTTTCAGTACACAAGCAGGACAGCTAAGAGTTCAAGCTCAAGGTTAAGCAAGGCCCCTGCATACCACTTAAATACACACTTTCACAAACGTCATCTTCCGCCGCAGCTTTGGATCGAATATTAGGCAGCCATTTTGTGGAGCCGCTGGTGTGTGACGGGAAGAGAGAGTGTGTCCACAGTCCTCTACAGTCTGTGGTTTATTCTAAAAACATTACAGAAGGTTAAAGGTTTGGTTAACTATGATATCATGATTTAAACTTTAGTCGATGTGTAATGTAGCTGTGGGAACATAAACAACATGTCTGAATGTAATATGCTTATGTAATAAGGTCAATGCAAAGGGAGACATTGGCTAATTAAGAGCGAATTAAGTTTGGATACTACAAATAAATACATCTGGGTTAACAATGTCATAAACGCTTCAGCTTATGCACATTCACCATTGCAGCAAAGGGGTGTTGCCAGTGGTGCTGTATTGTTATAGCAGAGAAAGCTAAAATGACGTCCAAACGCTGCTATTTTCTCTGAGCTTCTGTTTCTGTATTTGGGCTTCCAAAGGACACGACACAAAGAGCGAAGTGCTTACAGTTTAATTTAAATTATGTTCCAGAGATTTATTAAACGTATATAGCTAGCATTTGACAAAGGAGAACTTCCAGAATCTCTCGCAGTTCAGTGCTGGATTCGGCTAAAACTCCTCAAAACAGGAGCAGCTCCAACCATAATAGACGAAGATGTGGATTGTGAGCCACAACCTGTAAGTACATTTATTTATTAAAATTGATCTATTACATGCAAAGTTTCTAGCTGTAATGGTCTAAGTGGGGATCGAACCCGGGTCTGCGGTGTTGTTAGAAGTAGTTCTTACTATATGGATGAGGCAGCTAGAGGAAGGATTCAGGACTGAACACAGAGCAGGATACAAAGCAGTTTTATATAGAGCAGAGAACAGGTGGTGATTAGTTTAAAGGAACAAGAGTCACTACCGCCATCTAATGTTGAGAAGTATAGGGCAATATCACTGTGCCCCCTGGTGGCTTGGAGGACGTGATGAGGTGCTAAGATATTACACTAGCGTTAATGGTGTGTTGTAGTGAGGCCGTAAACAAGAATGTAAACAACAAGAAATTCAAATTTATCAGTCAAACTCAAAAATCAGTGTCTCTCTATGCGGCCACTTTCCCTGCGTTCTACATGCAAAAAATATGTGAATGTTTCATATTACTTACACATTAGAGGTCCAAACCTACATTGGTCTCACGGTTCAGTAACTATTATCAAGCCATTGATTCGGTTCAATTCGATATCTCGGTGCATTGATGATGCTTTCCATACACAATTATATTTTACTTCACAGCACAACAATTCTTGTATTAAAACGTACAAATGTATTTCTATATTATTTGTAATACAACTATGTTCTTGAATACAAACAGTCAGATATATGAACTGTACCTTTAAAAACTCAAGTACACGCACAGAACAATATGAGCATTCATAGTAAATAAACAAATGCAAATATCTCGCTCGCTTCCTAAAGCCTTGTCGAGCGACACCCTTAACACCCTTATGATTGGTCACATGCTCAACAGAAAGGGTTGCAATTGGCTCTAACGCTATGGAGCTGTTCACAGTGACATAAACGGCAGCAGCGATCACAGCTGATAGACACAAAGGAGAAGACGCGTGCTTGTGTCTGTATCCATAAATATCGCTGTAACAGCCAAGAGAAGTGAAAAAGTTACCTCACACCAGCAGGTCAAATGTCCACAGTGAGAGAGAGAAAGAGAAAGGCAGAAATGGAGTTTACTTTCATTTCTCCATAGCAGTGAGATAGAGGCTATTGTTGAAACCGACTTTCCAGCAAACACACAAACAGTGAATTTTGCAGTTTCTGGGTTAAGTAGTTGGAGCGTTTTAATTACTCGCACTCGCCTCCCTTGCCAAAGTACCGCAATATAGCGCATATGAGACAAAAGACGTCAGTACGTAATAACCAGTTATGATCTATTACTGAACCGATACCGAATTGTCCACGTCTGCATCGTGGTGTTCCAAAGAAACAATTCATTTTGACACTCCTATTACACAAGCTTATAATCCAAATATATATGAAAGACACTCAGATTTTATTTTAGAGAACAGGCATGAGGTTCAGCCATGTCCTCTTCATTTTTTGTCTGATTAAGGCACAAACTGATGCAGCTAACAGTTACACTGTCTAACAGTATTTACACAACGGAAAGAGCATGCTTGTAAAGGTGTAACGCTTCTTGCTGACGTGGAGCCGATCCGCAAATCACAGCACATTATGTTAGTTGACCAATCAGAGCCTCTTGAGGGTGGGCCTTCGGAGGAACTAGGAAATTTCAATTTCATTTTAGCTGAGTAGCAGTATATAAACAAAGATATATGAACAAATAACTGATATCCATACAAATGAAGCATGAGCATGCATTGTTTTGCACCCCATAAACACAACCAAGCCTTGAAAATACAC
Source organism: Danio albolineatus (assembly GCA_903798035.1). NCBI lineage: Eukaryota > Metazoa > Chordata > Actinopteri > Cypriniformes > Danionidae > Danio > Danio albolineatus. Next base: position 1,348,912 of record CAIGQQ010000480.1, read on the forward strand.
TCTGGATTCGCTCACTTATCTTAAATCTTGATCATTTTCTCACACCCTAGTCATCTTCCATCGAAAAAAAAATCAAGATACAGTGGCGCTCAGTGATAGGAACTTTCAAAGGGCTTTACACAATCCTAGCTGTGGAATAAATATTTTAGCAAGCAAAACAATGTGGAATTTTCTTAAAACGTTATGTACTTTCAGACCATAAAAGCTCATCTGTCACCAACTCTGGGATGCAAGCTTTTTATAGATACATTAAATGGCTGATTGTTTCACTAGTAAGTCAAAAAGTTAAGGGGTTAAGGGTTTAAAGGGTTAAGGGTTTTTTAGGGTTTGGCTAGTTAGCGTTTATTAGCTGGCAGATGCAGGAACTACACCATCTGGATATTTCTTTTAAAGTCGGCACAAAATTGAAGTAAAAAAATGGGTTGTGCATGATTTTGTCTTTTTGGAACCGATTAGATTGTTGGATAGATGTGTGACGCTAACAATATAGAGGAAAACTGTTGAATGGATGAAGGCAGAGCATAAATGAGAACGACACTAATAGCTCTGCCCTAAAAACGTTCCATGTGACCAGAAGTTTTATGATTAATTATTATTATTATTATTATTATTTTACATTTAATTAAAGAGCTGGTGTGGGCGCCACGGTGGTATATGTATAAATATGCTGGATAAGTTGGCGGTTGATTCCGCTGTGGCGACCCCAGATTAATAAAGGGACTAAGCCGACAAGAAAATGAATGAATTAATGAATAAAGAGCTGGTAAAACATTACAGCTCAGATCCTTTGTGATGTGGTGGAACGGGAGATTCACATCATGGATGTGCGGCTGACAAATATGCAGCAACTGCTTGATGCTATCATGTCAGTATGGAGCAAAATTTCGGAGGAATATTTCCAGTACCTTATTGAATCTATGCCACACAGGTCTAAGTCAGTTCTGAAGGCAAAAAGGGTCCAACCCAGTACTAGTAAGGTGTACCTAATAAACTGTCCGGTGAACGTATATTGTATACTGCACGGTCAAGTAAATTCAGTGCAATTTTATGCTTGTGAGAGACATGGACAAACACTTCCTCAATCAATAATTTGACTGTCATCATGAATGTTGTCAATTTTACACGAGAAAATTACGGTTGCTCAGAATCAGAAATAAGATCTTAATGTAGCTGAATTTACGCTCCAACAAATCACTCTCTAACATTTCATGCACTGCACTATATATATGTTTAAGTACCACATAACAGCTCATGTGATTAATTATTTATCCTCAATCACTCATAAAGACTCTTTTTCTGTGGTCGTTGCTACTGATCTAAGGATCCAGCAATCTGAATGGATCCTCCAGGCCCTTTTTAAAGCCCTTGTGTTTGGTTTTCCCCTCCGGCAGACGAGTTTATCTGTTCATTTCCACAAAGAACATGGACTGTAAATACTGTGTGCTGAAGGTGGAGCTGCTCCAGAGCACAGGGGTCTCCAGACGTCTCGTTAGCTTTGGATTTGAGATGAGTCTGCGAGCCCGGTGGTGTGTTTTGATGGGAAGTCTTTAAATCCAGAGAACAGTGTATCTAGGACAGACTCTTTCATTTAAATGCAGAGAACAGCTCTTTCTCCAAAACAAAACAAAAAAGCTTGGGCGCTAGCAGATCAGCAAACACTGATCAGATGAACCTCTTATCACGATAACTAAACAAAGACTTTACTAAACAGTCAATTTTACAAGATAAAAATCTATTTCCTTCCAATAAAACTCAAGATTCTCTAAATATTAACACATACATGCACAGAGGTCAAATGCAAAGATGTCAAATTTTTTGCATCAAGTTTGATCGTTTCATCTACAAGCATAATTTTATATACAATGGAAGCATTGAATCCATGTTTTAAATGTTCATTTATCATTCATGTTAAGATTTTTTTTCAATTCAACAAAATATTATTAATCTGACCCATATTTATAATAAATTGGCATGTAAATCATGGTAAAATGAGTGATAGACAATTTACATTATACTACCTGACAAAAGCCTTGTCGCTGATCCTAGTTGTAAGAGCAACAAATAATAACTCGACTTCTAGTTGATCATTTGGAAAAGTGGCAGAAGGTAGATTTTTCTGATTAATCATCTGCTGAACTGCATCCCAATCATCACAAATACTGCATAAGACCTATTGGAAACTGCATGGACCCAAGATTCTCAAATTTGGTGAAAAAAAAAACATGGTTTGGGATTACATTTAGAATCAAGGCATGCGAGAGATCTGCAGAGTGGATAGCAACACCAACAGCCTCAGGTATCTAGAAATTTGTGCTGCCCGTTAAATTCCATACCACAGGAGTGGCCAAATTCTCCACCAGAATAAGGCTCCTTCTCATACTTCAGCCTCTACATCAAAGTTCCTGGAAGCAAAGAAGGTCAAGGTGCTCCATGATTGGCCAACCCGGTCACCAGACATGGACATTATTGAGCATGTCTGGGGTAAGATGAAGGAGGAGGAATTGAGTCTTGATGAATCTTGAAGAATCTTGATGTACTCTGTGAGTTCTGCAAGAACACTTTCTTTGCCATTCCAGATGACGTTATTAAAGTTATTTGAGTCGTTGCAAAGATGTATGGATGCAGTCCTCCAAACTCATGGGAGTCATAAACATTATACATATTTTTAATAAATATTATTATAAAATAAATTAATATTTATACTTTTTTCCACTGCACCATGACTTTATATTCTATACTGTACATTATTTCTGTTAAGAAACAAGACTTTTGTCTAAGCAAAGTCACACCTTACCGTCCTAATTGAATCGTTCAAATTTAAGGCATATTCAACATCATATTTTATTTTGGTAAAATAATTAGCGTAAAGGCATTTGCCTTTTATATAAGCCACTTCTGATACCAAATGATCAACTAGAAGTCTAGAAGAAGACTTTTGTCAGGTAGTGTGTGTGTATGCTTGTATACATATATTATATGAACATGCATTCATATAATTGAGAAAAATAGTATTTATATTTAAAACTTCAATATATGTACAAGAAACAAATTATAAATATACATTTTAAATATCTATGAAAAAAAAAGCTTTGTACAGTTTTTTTTTTTTTTGTATGCAAGTATATTACATATACATGAAAAATATATATAATACAAACACACACACATCAAATGCCAAAACAAACTATTATTTTGGACGCGATTATTTGCCAGGCAGTTTTTTCAGCACTACTAATTGATTGCTCTTTATAATCTTCCATAGTGCATATGTTTGACCCTTTTCTTAGAGACAGAGAACTGGAAATTATGAGAAAGGACAGATCAATGGGATTGCGAATGCAACTGGGAAATAATGCATGGGCGCCGATGCTTGCTACAGCAGGCCGTGGCTTTGATGGTTCTTTGATGGTTCATTCTTTTTAGATCAATTGGTCTAGCATTGATGCTTTAAGTTTAAGCCTGATGCACAGTTTGTAAAAATTTCACTCAATCGCTGTGTGTTTTACCTCAGGAACGAGGCGGTCCAGCTGTCTGACACGGTTCTGGTGAGAGGGATGTGTGGAAAGCCACTCCGGGATGGTCGGCTGACCGCTCAGCTGATCAAAAATCTCCATTTGCTCCCAAAACACTGGGCCTGCTCTCACATCAGCACACGCCTGGCAGAAAGACACGCAAACAGATGGAATGTTAAAGATTGTGGCCTGTTAAAGCCCTGGTGTCATCAAAAGAAACACACATGAAGATGACAAACACACAACTGTTGGTAACATGTTGGTTAAACACACACACACACAGGCGTAATGTAATTTATACTGTAAAAAAATATATATTTTATGGCCTAACCATAACTCTAACCTTAACCAACCCAACTAGCACAAAAAACCTGTGACATATTTTAAATAATGCTTTAAAGGGAGCCTAATATCCAAAAACTGGGGGCCTATTATACACAAAAGACCCTGTATGATTTTAAAATGTTTTGAATTACAAGGAGACAAGGCATGTCCACATAAACCATGTCAACATTGTAATACCTACATCATGCCTACGCCATTACACACATGTCCTATTAAACCACCAAAACCAGTACACACATACATAAATGAGAGTATTACATCATTATCTGCCACTAGTTTGAAGTTAGCATGCATGAATCATGGCTTGTCTAGCTATAGCAGAAACGTGCTAGTGTCCTTCACACCGGATCTGGGCCCGTTTACGAGCAGTGTGCGGCCTGTTATTACTACTATAAGAGATAGAAGGGAATTGACTGCTTCTCCATAATGATGCCAGGCATGGGATGAGGAGGAAACACGCTGTCATGAAGAGCACTATGAATCAGAAACTGCCACATACTGAGAAATCGCTGCCATTTAGGCGGATTGTAGAGAAACATTGCCATCTAGAGGTCTGAAAGCATACTGAAGCTTTTAAATGGGCCAAAAGATGGAATTTTTACCTTCATTAAAAAGATCGTTCAACCAAAAATGAACGGTCTGTCATGATTTACGTACTCTCCACTTGCTTTAAACCTGTTTGAGTTTCTGTTACACGCGAAAGAAGATATTTTGAAGAATGTTGGTATCTGGTAACCAGATCCATTGTTTTTTTTTTTTCAGAATCAGATCAAAAAAAGCTTTATTGACAGATGTTTCAAGGAATTTGTTTTCGTGACAGAAGTATGCACAGTGTAACAAAAGGTACCATAGATATCAATGGCTACAACTATCCAACATTCTTCAAAATATCTTCTTTTGTGTTCAGCAGAAAAAAAAAGTAACTCAAAGTTTTGGAACAACTTGAAGCTGAGTAAATAGTGTGTAAATATGCATTGTTGGTTGAAACACCCCTTTAACACATCCTGCTCTGTTTTGGTCAGGACTATAAGCATTTAAATGTCAAAAATTGTGTATAGTTGTTAATTTAAACAACAAAACTATATACTGTAGATGTGTGTGTGTATAT
>CAIGQQ010000480.1:1385113-1407789 GCA_903798035.1 Danio albolineatus
TATTTTTTTTTTTTTTTTTTTTTTTTTTTTTTTTGCATTCATCCTTGTATGTATATGTTACTGCTGCTACTTTTAAAGGTGTTATAAAAATATATAAAAATAAAGTTTATAATTAGTAAGATTATTAGTTTTAAATATGATTATGAGTTTTATGAGAAAGCTGGACAACATTACACAATTTTTGCCATGATTTTCAATTTGGTGATTTTAAGTTAAAACCAGTCAGTAGATTCTGGGCAGTCAGTTGACAGATTTCACAAGAATACATAGCTTCATTCTATGGTTCCATCCAATCGGATGATCTAAAAACATACATTTTAAACTGATGTTAGAACATATTTTGTTTTGTTTGTGATGCATTCCTTGGCAATGATCCATGTCTGTTCTGTATGCGCTTTTAGTGTATGTGTGATAGTTGTTTGATGTGTAGAAAAGCTCAACTAACAGTAGGTTTTATTCCAAAATTAGACAGTAGTAAAAAAAAAACTAGTAATAACACGTGCTGTATGAATTAAACAGACTATTATGTCATCCTAAATAGCCTAATTCTGTCAACTAGGTAATTAAATCTGGAACAATTGAGTACACTTAACCGTTTTTTCCATTAGGTTGGTGTAAAATCTGTGTAAAATTAAAAATTTATAATGTAATATTTTGCTACTTAAAACACATTGTTATTCTTTAGGTCAGGGGTGTCCAAACTATGGCCCGCGGGCCATCTGCGGCCCGCAATCAGTTTAGTGGCGGCCCGCGAGGCTTTTTATAAATATTAATAGAATCTGGCCCGCTGTAGAAAAATAGATGTAATTCAATAAATAACTACCGGGTGTCGCTATCACACGCCTTGAATTTGACCACACTGAAGTAAACATAATTGATATCCACGTTTTGGTGAGCCATGGCGCAACCAAGAAGAAGGAAAATCCACAGTGAGTGCAGGAAATGTCCGAGTTTTACAAGAGTTTGGATTCATCCAAATTTTCCTTGATGAAACAACGTCACTGTTCACATTAACAGAGTTTATGGTGAGTAAAATATATATTATTATTTTAAAATGTAGAAAATAATTCCATAATAATACACACACATACATATACACACATATATACATATATATAAACATAAAAATAAGATGCTAAATAGCACCAAAACTGGTTCTTTGGTCGTAACGAAGGGGAACCTTTTTTGATGATATACAGCACCTAAAAAAAATAGGTGCTATATAGTACTTTTGTCAAATGGTGCTATATAGCACCTATATTTTAAGGTGCTCTTAATGCTACTTTACCCTTCCGCAAATAAAACTGGCATAATAGTTATGAGAATTAGCTATAAGAACAAGTGCTTACCAGTAGTAGTGGTGCTATATAGCACTTTAAACCCCCCAAAGAACCACTGAAAAACCTTTATGGTGCTTTATAGGTTCTTTACACAGTAAAAGTGCTATATAGCACCCTGACCACCTTAAAGAACCACTGAAGATCCTTTATGGTGCTTTAAAGGTTCTTTACACAGTAAAAGTGCTAAATAGCACCTCAAATACCGTAAAGAACCACTGAAGAACCTTTTTTTAAGAGTGTATATATATATACACTCTTAAAAAAAGGTTCTTCAGTGGTTCTTGCGTGTCTGTGAAATTGTAAAATTTGGCCCAGGACAACATTTTGTTTTTTGCATCTGGCCCTCGGCCCAAAAACTTTGGACACCCCTGCTTTAGGTGAACAGCGAATCAGTGCAAGTTAATACACTGAACAATAAACATTAATGTAACTTTTAATCCAACCTTAGAGCCCAGGCTTCATGTTACAGAGTCACCACATTTTCATAAACACCAAATTTAAGAACTTTCAAGGACTTTTTAAATCACAAATCATTTTAAATGGAGCATCTTTGTAATTCACACCCCCGGCATATACTGTTTGAAAGCAACATGAAAGCCTTCCAGTCCTTAACATTTCACTTACACTTAATATTTACATTAAAACATCATAGTAAAGTTGATGTTTTGAGTGTGTCATTTTCATAATGTAGACATAATGTTTAAAGAACTTTAAAACAATTAATTCAACTCAATATTGGTAAAATTCAAATGTGATTTCTGAAATATTGATAAAAGGTGCATTATTTATCACAGTTCTTGCATAAGATGTGAATATAAGATTTTTTAATTAAGAATGTCTTTATTTTTTTCATTCAGGTTTTGAAAGCAGCACAGTAAAATTGTAGAAATAACACCACAAACTTTATATTCAAGCACTTACCAGGCCTTGAATTCATACGTCTTAAATTCAAGTATTTTCAAGTACTTTCAAGTGTATGAACCCTGATAATGAACTTTTATCTATCAATTCTTTTTACATTATTTACGCTGATTTAATAAGCTATAAGTCAACACTGGTTTATACATTAAAATCAGAGACAGGATCAAAATAAAATCTGATAATTACCTGTCTTTCCTCTCCAAACGTCTTGCATGGAATGAGCTGGAATGGATCAAAAGAGCTGCGGAGTACAAAAATCAAGGTATTAATACAGATTTTATTTGGCCCATAAACAAGTTAATTAAACAAACAACAACATTTTAATGATGTTCAGTTGTAGACATTTATCGCCTGCTATGCAAGTGTGTGTGTGTGTATACCCTCTCTGTTTGGGTAGTTTTGATGGTCTTGGTCCTTTCTTTTTCATTTCTTCTCTTCTGATGGCCAGCTCTTCTGCGCTTAGATGCTGGATGACAAATAAAAACAATTATTACATAGTTAAATTAATATAGTTTAATTATAATATAGTATAATAATAGTTTTAATATACTATAATTATAACAAAGTAGTTATAATAACAGAACAGTTGCTTAAATGTATTTAATGCCAATTAAATGTTCATTTTTAATCATTCTAATTACATGACGACATAAACAATCAGTCCTGGAGTTATTCTCTATAGATCATACTGCGATTCTGAAAACAGTTGACACATTTTGAGCTGTGTTACCTCATATGTCTGTCCCTCGAGATCTTTAGCATCACACCAATTCCCCCACACATCCCGAATACGACGTTTCCTCGTACGCTGCAAAAAGAAGAGAACAATCATTTAACAAGATGAAAGAAAACTAAACTAGTTGAGCTAATAGGTGTTTATCCACATATAATGACAACCATGATGACAAGAGTTACTTTAGCAGTGAGTTATAACTCAGTCTCACCATTGACTGCAGTCTTTGTGCAAGATGATAGGCCTCCAGACTGTCTTTGCTTTCCTTCAGACGAGAGCGATCGACCAGCCGAGGACGGTTATAGATCGCCTGATCTGAAGGGGAAAGGATGAAGAAAATTTAAGAAAGGAAAATGTAAAGTAATTAGAGAAAAAGGAGTGAATGATAAGCTTTACCACAGTTGAAGTTGATTGCTCCGATGAGCTCCAGGTAGGTGTGTATGCGACCGATGCAGTTCACATCACCACAGTTCTTCAAGCCGGGACGCACTGATGTCTTGTTCAGGTACTTGGGTTTACTTCTTCTCCTGACAAAAATCATTTTTAAGAATTTATCACTTTTTCTAATATTATTTACCTTCTGATCAAAAGTTTGAGCTTATTTTTCGTCCATGTGAACCGCTGAGACCTTTATTTGAGTATGTTGATGTACTTGAAGCTCAGGCAAAATATTGGGGACAGGGCTTTCTTTTTGAGCATCATTCCCTCACAGCAAACTAACGGTAACAGGAGCGTGGTTAAGAATATTATGCCTGAAGCATCAAACTGACACAGAAGCACATGGTCAAACTTTGATTTTTTTATTTTAAACTTGCACGGATTAATTGTTCACCTAAAAAATAAGCGTTGTCTACTTTTACTTCACATGGACTTTAAATACATTTATTAAACAAAGATGCATTAAATTGATTAAAAGTAATCAATGTATTAAACGTGCAAACGTACTTTAAACGGTTGCAAAACAATATATTAGATACATTTATGGTGGTTTCCACACACACCAGAAGCAGCACAACTGTGTTCAACAACACTGATATTTTTTAAAAAATGTTTCATGAGCAGCAAATAGTCATATTAGACTTCAGAACGATCATTTGAAAAAACAAATTTTATGTCACAGTAGTAAAAAAAACACTCTCTAAAATATATTTAGAAATATAATACTATTGTAATAATACATTATTATTTTTGCACACTTGCTGACTATGAACTTTTCAAATAAATAAGTAAATTAATAAATTAACTAATTGATTAATTAATTAAAACATAACCAATTCTTTCAATGGTGTGGAATTTTTACTGATTAACTCAAATATTACAATCAACTAAATAAACTTTCTATGAAACAAAATAAAACATACAAAAAAAAAATAAATTTGAAACAAAAATTTTCTGTAGTAAAATAGTAAAATCTGAAACAAATTATAAACAAAAGTAGCTCCTTAATGATACATGAACAACCCAAGCAGAAGAACACGAAACATTTAAAGCTTAAGTCTCACCACTGGTCCAGAATGTAGTTGCGGATTTTTAGATATCTCTCTGGTGTTTTGGATGGACGTCCCTCAAAGAATTCTGGTATGGCTTGCTTCTCCTCCTCAGTAATTGTGTTTAAGTCCAATTCAACCTCTTGTTCAGGAGCTCTGAGCTCCTCCTCTTCATCCTCCTCTTGGTCTTCTACTTCTTCCTTCAGACATTCACCTGATTCACTCTTATCTACAGTAAAAGATAACGTTAAAACCAGTTCCACTCATGCTGATGGGTTGCTTTGATAAAAGAAGCCCTGTTTCCACCTGCCATTAATGATGTTTTAAAATATCTCATGACTACTTGTGTTGGGTTTTCATTCAGATTCTTCCCTCTCATTTCTTTATGATCTTACATCACGTTCACAATACTGATAAGTGTGATCTACAAGTAATAAACATTTAAGCCCAGTCTCACTGTAAACACATGCCCCAGGCTACACAATTGGGAAGCATAAAATACTTTGCTCAAGGTACATTTCATTGCATATTTCTGGTGAAAAATCCACTAGAGGTCGCTGTCTTCATTTTAACAAATCCAAAATATGTTACTTAAGGTTTTGTTGTAAATTTCAGATACACGTCCTTGTACACATACACTAGAAGGTGGGGCTTGTTGTACAGATCACCAGTACCCAATGACCCAAACCCTTCTCTAAACCCAACCAATAGCTGTTCCAAAAGCAAACGTAAAAAAATTGCACTGCGACCACATTGTTTTATTTTATCTTGATTTTGTGAAACCGTGCTTCACCAGACTCAAACATGAGCATTCTTTGTCAAAAATACAATATCATACAAAATGACCAGCTGATCAAATCAAAGCCGACCAATACAAATTAACCAAATTGTCCATATAGAGATAAAGAGGTGAAGCAAATAAATTTGATAATATTCGACTATATCATAGATATTGTTAAGTTGTTCGGTGGTATTTGTTTGGTGTTAGTCAAAGAACTGCATGAAAATAATCATGAATTTGTCGATAATATGTCTCTGTAAATATCACTAGTAAAAAAAGAAACAAAAGTTTTCTTAATGTTCATTTTACCTAGAAGCTGCAGTCAAACTTATGTTGAAGTACATTTTGCGGTTTCATAAACAATGGCATAAAAATCAAGTATTTACAATGAGTTTATGCGGTAACATTTCTTTGTCACTGAGCAAGTTACGCTCATTCAAAAAAGCTGTTTAAAAAATGCAAGGTTAAATTATATTATAATATATTTATAACAAATGATTGAATTGCAATACAAATTGGACACAATCTACGTGGGTGGATGACATGACATGCAATTCTGCCTGTCCATAATGTCATATACTAATGAAAATAGGTTTTTGTTAAAAATATAAACCTATATGTGGTTCCTCCCACAATATATTATTATAGCATACCATATCTAGTTAATGTATAAAGACCTCTACTTACATTTTTTTATCTATACCTCAAAATTGTCATATGGTGTGACTGTCCGGGCCATGTTTGTCCTTAGTAATATGGCAATGTATGCCAGCAAAGTATAAATAACTGATAGTTTTAATATTTAAATGAAAGAAAAAGGCCTTTTTAATAGACAGAGAAAGTTTTGATGCCTGTGCATGATTTTAACGCAAGTTCTGGCCAAATAGATTATGTCCGTAAAATGAACCTCATATGGTGTGACAGTACAATTTATTTTTTGAAACGGCAATAATTTGGACATAATTACAATGAAGAGGTCCACACTCAAACAGGAAGTTGCAGTTTCTTCTCTGGAGGGGTTTGGATGGTCAAAAGGTGAGCTCTGATTTTTTTACATTTTTGTTTAAAAGCTCTGTATCTCATATGATCACTAATGGTCAGTGTTTTGAGTCTTACGGTGTGACATGATTTACATAAAAATGAAATGTTTTTTTGCAAATTTCACTTATTAATTTCTAAAAAGCATTGCTGCTATGTAGCAACCCATATGCTAATTACAAGCTAGCTGTTTTTACTTATCCGATAGACTAGCTTAACTGAACAAAATGTCATATGGTGTGACACTTTGTCATATCAAGTGACAGTTTTTCCAAGTCACACCATATGATTTTATTGTCACACCATATTACACACACCTTTTTGAAATGGTAAATAAACACATTTTCAAAACATTCTTTTTTAAAAAGAGGGTGATTATTAAATTACCTATATAATTAATGCATTTTTTATTTTTAAAATAAATCTAACCATCTTTAATCATGTTTGACATGCTTTGCAAATTAAAATATGCAGTTTTTTTTTATTTACATCAGCATAAATGACAAGTAAAGAGAGGACACGAAAATATAGGCAAAAACTTAATGCTGACCATGCAAGGAGAGAGGAGGTCCTGAGGGAAAGGAAATCATGCCAGTTTCCACATATCAGACACATACAATAGGTTAAAAGTCTAGCATGTCTAGTATAACTTCAACACAATACTAATGTCAAGATGGTGGGGTTAAAATCTGAATGTTAATTTTTTACATTTTTATTATAATTATTATTTTATTATTATTTCTTTTTACAAATCACTGTTCTATCACTGGCGCCACGGTGGCCTAGTGGGTAGCATGATCGCCTCACAGCAAGAAGGTCGCTGGTTCGAGCCCCGGCTGGGTCAGTTGGCATTTCTGTGTGGAGTTTGCATGTTCTCCCCGTAGTTGCGTGGGTTTCCTCCGGGTGCTCCGGTTTCCCCCACAAGTCCAAAGACATGTGGTACAGGTGAATTGGGTAGGCTAAATTGTCCGTAGTGTATGAGTGTGAATGTGTGTGTGTGTATAAATGTTTCCCAGAGATGGGTTGCGGCTGGAAGGGCATCCGCTGCGTAAAAAATATGCTGGATAAGTTGGCGGTTGATTCCGCTGTGGCGACCCCGGATTAATAAAGGGACTAAGCCGACAAGAAAATGAATGAATGAATGTTCTATCACTATTTTTTCATTAACAGATATAAAGAAAAGAAACGGACAGGACAACTCAGTGTATTCAATGTGCACTTCCTTTCTCCTTCAAAACAAGAGAAAATCAGAGAGATGTGGAGAGAGGCACAAAGGAAATTCAGAAAGAGAAAAAAAGAAGTGAATGCCATTATGAACATGACCCCTACATCTCTTGAAGGATCACTGAATGAAGATCTGCTAAACCAACGCTATCTCACGGCAATTCGTAACTTTTTAATTAGTGGCTAATTCGTATGAATTTGTACGATGTAATTTGTACAATTCAGTACGATTTGCTCATCAACCAATGACGGTTGTGTTTAGGGGTGGGGTTGGGTGCCACCCCTCCTTTTTTAAATTCGTACGAATTAGCCACTAAGCTGCCAAAACGTAAAAAACTTACGTTTTCTTGTGAGATCAGGCTGGCTAAACTCTCTCAGATTGACTGGCTAGCATTTAACATGGTCTGAAATGGTCATTTAAAATGGTCTTTCAGATAAAAACAGATTTTTTAAGATTAAAAGTGAATCTCTTAACACTACTGTTACTGTTTAACAATTTATACACTGATAAATTGTGGTGTAGTGCCATTCATCATTTAGTGTGACACTATGTCATATGGTGTGACAAAAAGAATTGTGACAATAAAAATACTTCTTTTTAATTTGTGAACCATAAAAATTACAGTCGATCAAAAAGAAAAGTATTAGCGACAATCACAAGCATTTTGCTTGATTTATTACAAGGTTTGTTAAAATTAATCTAAAATATCTGTGAAGACTGTGGAGAAATGTCTTACTTTGCACAATTATGTAGAAAATTAAAGCAAAATCTGATGAATATGCACTTAAAATATATATACATCTTAAGATAGTAATGTTACAGATTTATGGTGAAGTTGGTTACTTAGAGAAAGTATAAATTTTCATTTTATACAGAATAATTCTAATGTCACACTATATGACAATTTTAGGCACAAATGTAGCAAATTGGTGAATATATCCTATTTCCAATTCTAAAACTAAAAGACCACATATGTTTTTATAAATGTAAGAGTCAGTACAACACAGTGCAATTTTTGTAATGCTTAATTTTACAAGTAAATAAAAATGTAAAAAAATCTGGCTTATACGTCAACCATACATTTTGGTACACATGATTGTTTGTTTGTTAATTGTTTATTTTGATTCAAAGCAGAACCATAATATCTTATTTTTAAAAGAAAGTGATTCTCAGTTTATCCAGAATTGTTTCCATTTTATAAACATTTTAGGCCTGTATTTAAATGGATAGTTCACCGAAAAAGTTAATTCTGTCATCGTTTACTGATCCTTCACCTTGTTTGAGTTTCTTTCTTCTGTTATACACAAGAATACTGAAAAAGGTTGGTGGGTAAACAGCCATTGACTTCTATTGTAATTTTTGTCCCTACTATGGATGTAAGTGGCTTTATTTTTCTCGTCAGAATTGCTTCATGTTCAACAAAAGAAAGAAAAGCATAAAAGTTTAGAAGTACTTGAGCGTGAGAATATGATGAGGGTATTTGGAGGTAAACAATCCCTTTAACATTGTGACTGGACTGACAAAAACCCATATTAAAGACATAGTTCACCTCAAAAAAAGAGAGAAAGAAAAAAGAAAAATAATTCACAATGTACGTGTTCTAAAATTGTATAAACTGAACGTCCCGACTGACATCCACAACAGGTGGGAAAATACAATGCAAGTCAATGGGAATCAATGGTACTCATGTTCTCTTGTGTAAAAACTCCGTCAACGTCAACGAATAATGACTGAATATTAATTTATTGGCTGAACTATCCTTTTAATACAATGTGTAAATATGGCCAGAGTAGGCCTGACACGATATCTGTTTTATATTGTACGATATATTGCTCCAAAATATATCGCAATAAACGATATTATTGTCATTTTAAGACCATTTTATGCCACAATGACAATATAATATCATCATAATGCAAGTACACTCTTCCTAAGAAGACATAATATTTCATTCTTAAGAACATTTAATTAAGTTAAATTCATTTTAGCAATTTAATGAATAGGCATAAGAATTAGAACGTTAAAACGCATATCTCTAATAAATAATAATAAATATTAACATAAAAGTGCAAGGTAACAAGTAACAGAGATTGCGAAATCTGCTACCAGATCTATATTTAGTTGTCAGACACCCATATACTCAAATATACTCAAGTAATTTACAGTAAATACTATAATGTTTTTTTAACCATACCGATACCTTCAATAAAGATATAATATTGCTAGAATTGTTTTTTATTCATGGGCAATACATATTGCATCACCAAAAATTATTGTGGTCATGTTCATGTGTTGTGTGATAAGTCGATAAAGTGATTATTTTGACAGGCCTAGGTCAGAGAATAAATGGATACTAACTTTCAGTACTGTGCTTTGTTTATTTGCCTGAATTGTCACCTGCAGTTGTGTATAATATATTGTTTGTTGTACAATATGTGGGTTCTGAATTAAGATTTAGTAGTTATTTATTTTTTATTTGTTATTTGTTGTTATTTTCTCTTTTCTTCTTCTTCTTCTTTAACTGTCATAAAAATCTAATAAATTCGTATATTTAATACAAAAAATCATACATAAAATCAAGAATAAATTAATAATAGGTGAGGTGTCGGTACCTGCTCTTTCTATTTCCTCCTCTCCAGTCAGGCTGTGTTTGCTTGGGCTGTCTAAATTGATAAAGGGATTCCCACTCTCCTCAACTGGTTCTGAATCAATTCCAGAATGAGTGATTTCGGCATCTTCATTGATATCTGAATCAGTTTGTCTGTCCGCAGCAGTGGCTTCAGATGGAGGGTGCATTTGAAACAGCACGTCTGATGAACTTGGACTGAGTTCTCCCTGGTGGTTGCAATCTGGGGAAACTGAGCGTTCTGGCTGCTTTTCAGACTGAAACTCATTGTCGCTGAAGTCATCTGTAATAATGACATCCTCGTCGTCAGACAGTCTCTCGATGCGCACAGCATTGGTCAAGGCCGAGACGTGAGGCTGAATTGAGGAGACTGAAGTCATATTAGCGGAGGTCACTTCAGCAGCTGGATCTGCTTTGGGCTGAAGGTCAAACACAAAATAATTAGGTACAGTCAAGGCTGAAATTATTCATACCCCTGGCAACTTCTGACCTAAAGATTTTGTTCGAATATAAATAAAAGCTGAGAAATATATGCTTTTATTTATTTATTTTTTTCAAAATGACACCTCTTGTACATCATCTTATCTTTCAGGATAACCCTGTGTCATTTCTGGTCAAAAAGAAAAACATGCGCTGAAAATTCATCTTTTTTTTCATTCATTTGCTTTTTCAAGCATTTTTTTCCAAAGGAGTTTCCTGCTGAGCTCACTGACACCTCTACACACCTCTAACTGATATTCATTTTTATGTAACATAATGGGTGATAAACAGTATATTGCCTCACCAAAATCATTATAGTCATATCAATATATTTTATGTGTTATTATATGTACTGATTATTGTGAGAGAACTAGCTCTGAAGACTGTTTGCTAAAGATGTAGATTACAGATAAGTATGTTATAAATAATGTTCAGTTTTTTTGCACAAAGCATTTTTCCTCTTTATAAGTATGGTTATTAATTTTGTTCTGCCTTTATATGCTATTTTGGGGGCTTTTGACTTGGGGGTTTTATTGATTTGCTTTTTATGAATCCCCAAGAATCATGGTTCTTCTAAAAAAATCTTCTTTAATTTTCTACTCATCTGAGGGTCGGTAAATTAATAGCAAATTTTCCTTTTCATTTCATTTTCATTGTCACAACACATTCATCCTGAAACTGTACCAGCTACACGTTTTCTCTACCCAACACATGGCAGCATTCTGCTTCTAAATCCTAAATTTATTTCCAGAAACAATTTGTATTTAATTTTGATCAGTATTGTTTTGGTAACTTGCTTTAGTTTAGGTCATAATTCAGGCTGGCTCATTACCTGCCTTTTATTAATTGTTTTTTAGTAGTTATAAAGCAGGGGTGCTCAACCCTGTTCCTGGAGAGCCACCCTCCTGCAGATTTCAGTTGCAAACCATATCAAACACACCTGCCTGTAATTATCAAGTGCTGTTCAGGTCCTAATTAATTGGTTCTGGTGTGTTTGAGCAGGGTTGCAACTGAAATCTGCAGGAGGGTGGCTCTCCAGGAACAGGGTTGAGCACCCCTGGTATAAAGTATGATGTTATTTCTGCATCTCTAATCCTAGCCAAAACCTAAACCCCAGTTACTAACTATTAACAAACAGCTTATTAATAGTATATTAAGCTAGTGGTCTTAGTTAATGGTTTGGTACTACTGTGAATTGTGACCTTAACTAAAGTGTTACCTGTAAAAATGCTGGATTTTAAGCAAAAAATATTTTTTTATATTTATCTCCCAAATCATCGCATAAATGTATAAAGGAGACACAAACAAAAGAATGATATATACATTTATATTGACAAAAATGATGACTCAATAAATGTCAAACACAACCAGAAGGGTTAATGGACTCCCCTAATACCTGCATTATATAGATTTACAATTAAATCTTTGAAAAAACTTTGTGTTTTAATCCAACAGGAATTTCCTTATTTATTATAAATTTGGGCTTTTCATGTGAAAACGTGGGCTAAAGTCATACCTTATTTTTGAAGTACTGCTTAGCATAGCTCTTCACTTGTAGAACTGTCCTTGTGCCAATTAATTTGGCGATCTTTGTCCACCTGCGGCCGAATTGAGCCTAGAAACCATTAAAAAAAAATACATTTATTCCCACTAACGAAAGCAGAGCATTGTTTCTACAGACTTTTGTGTGTTTTTTTAATACCAGTCCTTTTTCGAAGAGATCTTTCTCCTCTTCCGCCCAACGGGTTTGTGCTCCAGAGCTCTTTACCAGTGGCCTACAAATAAACATTATGAATCATTGAATGAATTATATATATATTACCATTCAAAAGTTTGGGTTGTGAAAGCCTTTAAAAGTGAAATTAAATGATCAATACTACAATTTGATAATATAACAACTACATTTTTATTATTTGTTTTTGTAACTATAAAGCTGAACTTTCAGCATCATTACTTTTGTAGTCTTCATTGTAACATGATCTCTCAGAAATCATGCTAATTTTCTATTACTTACTATTATTTTTTTTATTTTGTTAAGAACAGTTGTGCTTAATATTTTTTGTGGAAAATATAATACGTTGTTTTCATAACTCTTTTCTGAATAGACAGTTCAAAACAAGCAGCAATTATATACCAATATTTAATAACACTAAATAATGAGTCCATTACTCCATTTTAAAATCATATTAACATGTTTTCAAACTATATTTACAGTCATCATTTGGATCATTTGGATCAATTCAATGTGTTCTTGCTAATTAAAAGTATTAATTTGTTTTATTTAAAATATATATATATTCTCACCTCATACTTTTAAAGGACATTGTAGCTATTTACATATACATGAAGATAAACAGATAAAAATAAATACATCTCACTTTTTGACTTTAGTCTTCTCGTTTGTCCAGGCCACCTTCGGTGCTTTCTTACTGGCAAAATAATACCTTTACTTATTAAGAAAATAACCACATGCTTTTAATGAAGAATGATCACATGTGTCACCATTACAGGATGTGGAAATCAAAGTAGAGTTTATGGGTGTGATGTTGTGAATAGTGAAGGATACTGTTCTTCCAGCAGCATGCTCTCGATGACCTGTCTGTTTTCATCGCTGATGGAGCTGTCCAGAGTCCACGGCTGCACACACACACACACAATAATATGATATTACATGCATGATATTATATCTGGGCTCTAGACTCCTCCCCACTGGTCACACCAAACTGCAATTGGCTCCATTTTTTTCTTTCATAGCAATCATAATGGTCTTGCATATTGATGAACTGATCGGTTAAAATGTACATGAGCTGATCCTGCAAATGTCGTATATAAAAAATATCAAATGTATATATGTTTACCAGTACACTGCTGTTTGTCTTCCAGGCGGACTGCAAATACTGATCCTGGAGAATCTCAGCACTGCTCAGGTCACTGTAAAAACAGCATACAAACATACTATGTTGAGACTACATTAGAATTAAATCTCATGTATCACAAAACCACACAATAATAGAGATTAGGGCTGTGCAATATGGACAAAATAATCATACTGCGATTTTTTTTTGAACGAATATTGCGATTTTGGCAGCTGTTTTTGGTTTTTCAAACAAGCTACATACACACATTTGAAATGTATTCAGTGCACAAGAAGTGTGTAACAAAACATTTCATAATGAAATAACATAGTATTAAGTTTAATAAATAAAACTGTAGTAAAATGGTCTTTAAAACAGACAACATAAAATATATGAAGATGAACTAACCTCAGCTCTAGTTAAACACACTGTACACAGTAGTACTAACTGCTTGATAAATAAAACTCTAATAAATTGTCTTAAAAACAAACAACATGAAAAAAATAAATATTAACTACCCTCAGTCATAACAATAAATAAAAACGTAAATAAAAACCAGCTATTCGGTTCTCCTGCTCAACTTCGTTGTGTGGAGAGTGAGGTCTGATTGGTTAACATCTCTTCCCACTCAGCTTAGCTGTAATTGGCCGGTGAGTTTAGAACTAATTAATTGCACAGCCCTAATAATTGCACTATTAATTGCACAGCCCTAACACACATGCAAAATTCATTCATTCATTCTCTTTTCGGCTTAGGCCCTTTATTAATTCGGGGTCGCCACAGCGGAATGAACCACCAATTTATCCAGCATTTGTTTTACGCAGCAGATACATGCAAAATAAAAAATTTTAATTTACATATACAACAAAAGACAATCAACTGTACTGTAATGTATTTGAATACATTTTCAATATTTTTATTCAAACTATTTATTGCTTCTGCACTTAGATTCTTATTGTTATTATTATTGTTATAGTTATTATTTTTAGAGTCACTGGTGGCTGTGTAAGCATTTCACTGCATATCATACTGTGTATGACTTAGTATGTGATTTGTATGTGACAAATATGATTTGAATTTTATTTGAATTTATTCCTAGAATATGAACCAATATCCAGAAACTTTTATAATAAATTTTTGTGATTTTTAAATAAAAATATAATTTTTCATATGATAAATTATGGCGTAGTTGCGTATTTGTGTGACAGAAAAGTACAAAATATCCACACAAACACTGTAAAAAATGCAAAGTTTAATAAGTTAGTATAATATCACAATTAGTATAAATAAATACAGCATAAGCAGTATAAATAAATAACAATAGTATGTTCCCGATGTAATTGGTCTGTAAATGTTTGGGGTCAGGAGGACCCCAAGAAACCTAATTATGATTTCTTTCCCAGGCCGCTCCAGGGTTAAAGGGCATCAGAAGAAGACAGGTAACCCAAAAGAAGGTATAATTTTTTAAAAAGAAAGAGATGTCCACCATTATAATAATACTAAAATTACAAAAAAGATTACTTAGGACACTAAGAAATCCCTTGTAAAGAAATACAAAAGACATTCTAAAGAAATAAGTTTTAATGGTGCCATCATCAAGTGCTTTGAATTTAGCATTTTTTATTCGATGTTTAATGTAATCTCAAATGAAAATTAAAGAGACAATGGGAGTAGCTCCTCCCACTTAAAAAAACAGCTAATAGTGTTTTGTTTTTATTACAGCTCTGCCAGGGAAAGGAGCTGGGCTCAAGCACATCAAATAAAAAGCAAATGAAAAGTGTCTTGAAGGGGGCAGGGAATGTCAAATACTAGAGAGCATTTAGTCGGTCAGAAGATTTGATTGGCCTGAAAAAGAATCATTGATTCCTTTGGGCGAAAGTGACAAACTTAAAGCTTTGAACGTTTATATCAGTTTTATATTTCTAAACATGAATTTTGTCAATGTTTTGGAGCACACTAGCTAATAGACATCCTTCAAACTAACACACTAACACTAACAACTAAAACTGTTTATTTTTATTTCACAGGACCTTTAAGAACAGATTTGAAGAATCAGATTTGAAGATTCAGCCGGTCTAATGACAGTAATATAGTTTTTTATTTTTTTACACTGATCAAGTCCTAAAGTTTCAATGATTGTAAAAAAATTACGCCCAACAAAAATTATTATATCTAACGCTACCAGCTGTAATACAACTTTGCTTAAACAGGGAAAGTAATGTATCACATTAGTTTTATGTCCAGACATCAGAAGTAAAAGTATTGTAGTCATTCTTTTGAATCTTCAGTGTACTCTTGCCCAACAAACTAATACTATAAGTGATTTAAACTTTAGGTGAGCTATTTAACACAAGGAGGGAAGATTTTCAATTACTTTCTTAAATAATTGTCAGCTTTTTTGTTATTTGTAGTGAAAAAAACAGCAAAACAAAAGTTCTGGTATGACTAATTCGCTATAACTGTTCTTGCTGAAAACATAATGCGAGTGCGTAATTATATAATCATAAGTGTGTAATACAAACGTGCTAAAATAATGTAACTCATAATATTAATTGGGAATAATGTAACTGTTCAAATAACTAACGTTCCAGCAGCTCGCATTCATCCTGTCAGTCGCTTTTCTGTCTCGCTTTTTTCATCTGAAATGAAGTCAATTTTGTTAAAGCACGCGTCTGTAACGTTCCCTAGAATGCTGGAAAAAAGAGAATAAACTCCTACCCGACAATTTCATCACATTCATCTCCCTCGATGTCAACAACATCCAACTCGTCTGCCATATTTGTACCGGAAATGAGAGAACAGCGAGTGTGTGGAAAGAGAAGAGGGATTGACATAGCGCCTCTCACTGGCAGAATAGCAGTACTGCTGCTCTAAATTTATATTTCTCTTCTAGTTCAAGGTGTTTTAATTGAAGAAACACAATTTACATCATATTATTAAATAAAATATTTAGTTTGAAAGCAAATGTACGTATCTAAAACATAAACATTTTAAATAAAATGTTTTGTTCATTTAAAAAATATTGTAATTGACCATGAAATTATCTGTGTTGCAAAAACAAATCTTAATAATAACAATAACAACAGTAATAATAATAATAATAATTCATTCATTCATTTTCTTTTCGGCTTAGTCCCTTTATTAATCCGGGGTCGCCACAGCGGAATCAACCGCCAACTTATCCAGCATTTGTTTCACGCAGCGGATGCCCTTCCAGCTGCAACCCATCTCTGGGAAACATCCATACACACTCACTCACAAACAAACACTATGGACAATTTAGCTCACCCAATTCACCTATACCACATGTCTTTGGACTGTGGGGGAAACCGAAGCACCCGGAGAAAACCCACGCAACCACGGAGAGAACATGCAAACTCCACACAGAAATGCCAACTGACCCAGCCGAGGCTCGAACCAGCGACCTTCTTGCTGTGAGGTGAACATGCTACCCACTAGGCCACCGTGGTGCCATAATACTTTTCATTATAGCAGCTGTGAAATTTGCTCTCAGTTTTACTGTCACTTGTGAATCGTTTGTTGTGAGAACAAATGTTTATTTATTTGTTTATTTGTTTGTTTGTTTATTGTTCGCAAGTTGTCAACAATAAATGTAAGTTAATTTATTTTACTGATTAACAAGATTAATAAATAAATAAAATAAATAAATATTGAGGGTAATAAAGTACTAAAAATAACTCATCCAGAAGACGTGATTTAATAAAGTAAAACAAGTACCCAAAATCTGATTAAATTAAGTAAATGATTTTTTTTTAAATAAGTAAATAACTGTGCAAATATAAAAATAATACAATATGTAAATATTCATAAATACATAAAGTATTATAATTAATAAAAATGGAATGCAACTTTAGGCTATTTTTTTCTCAAATTATATTTATAACGATTACTTTTGTGGAAAATAATAAAAAGTAAATAAATATAATAGAAACATTAATGAACACTGTCAATGCAACAATCTTTTTAATCACTTATAGCAGTTGCAGTTTAGTTCCAACCATGCTCCAACACACTGTAGGTTTCAGACAAGCCTCAAAGACTCATTTAGTATTAATGGGATTATTAGTAGGTGCATTTGGTTGGAACTAAACTTTGCAGAGCTGCGGCCCTCCAGGAACACCTGTACACTAGAGCAGTGTTTCTCAACTGGTGGGTCGCGACCCAAAAGTGGATCGCAGGAACATTTTCAGTGGGTCGCGGAGTGTGTGGTCAAAACAAACAACAAAAGTTTAATTTTTATCTTTTATTTTGAAATGCGCGCGCGCGCCACGTTGCCGAGCAACATAGAGAGTCAGCTGGTGGAACTGTCCTGATAAGACGCTGAAAAAGACATTCAGTGATGTAAGCCTCTCCCAGTTTTCGCGATCTGAGAGTGCGATCAAACTAATCCCATTCAGAACTACGTATCTGTGAAGGTGGCTTATCTTCCTTGGTGCAAAGCAGAGAAACAGGTTGTACATAGAGCACGATCTTCGGGTAGCACTGTCTACCATCACTCCTGACTTACTAACTCTTATCACATCAGTAAAGCACATCCTCAGTTATCTCATTATCTTCCCAAATTACTGTTAAGTGAAACAGATGTTTATAACTGCTGTCATATTAGATGTTAAAATGGTTATGGATGTTTTAATCATTTTACAATTTGCTGGTTTGTTCTGTTCAACAGGATCAGTGTTAATGTTTTATTAACAGTTCAGTTTTGTTTATGGTAACAACCTTTCCTTACCCTAACCATTGTTTACAGTGTTTGTCGTTTTTACTTTGCAATATTTCTATAATTTGATACATTTTGTTAAATGTCAAAATATAGTTTATTTGTAAGTCTTGCTGATTTTCTCATGATTTTTCTTTCACTACTTGTGTATGTTAACAAATAAATACAAATGAATTATAATTCCTAAAATTATATTACAGTTCCTAAAAATTTGGGTCGCGGCTTGATGACCATGTAAAAATGTGGGTCCCGTGGCCAGACCAGTTGAGAACCACTGCACTAGAGAATATATAGAGCTTGCTTCCACATCCATCCATTCATTCATTTTCTTTTCGGCTTAGTCCTTTTATGAAATGGCAACAGCAGAATGAAATGCAAACTTACCCAACACTGGGAAACACCCATACACTCTTGCATTCACACACATACAGTACGGCCAATTTAGCTTATTCACCTGTAATCACATGTCTTTGGACTGTGAGGTAAACCGGAGCATCCGAAGTAGCTTGCTTCAACCTATTTATGTAATTTTAGCTCTTAAGTGGCTATTTAAAATACTTTGATACATGGGTTTTATTCTAAATAGGTTACAATAAGCCCAAATAGCCCAAATAGCAAAGAGAAATAAAAAAATGCATGTAAAAAAACACCTTGGACCTTAAGAGGTTAACCTTTGAAATTTATTAACCTAAACAATAATATACTTTTGTGTTATATGTTAGTTGTTTTTTATTCTTATTGATACAACAAAATTAAATAAAAATCATTTAAATGTTATTAGGTTTTATACAGGAGTAGCTCTTTTTGAGCCACCACGCGCCCCCTAGAGACGTGAAACATTTATGTCATTGTAAACAAATCAGGCCATTGGACGAAACGCATTACGGAAGTCTGGTAAATACCGTATACTGGTAAATACTGACACGTGAACATATAGATTTGTGTCATTATTCGACTCGTTTTCGTCATTTCTTCAGGTATGAAACATGGAGCACAAGCTGGCTGAATTCAGAGCCCGAAAGAAAGCTCAGACCGAAGGGATGAAACCTGCTGAACATGTTATCCAGAGTGAAATGAAAGCAAAAGTCGAAGATTCTCCTCCGGTTGTGTGTGATGATAAACCTGAGCAGAAGCCAGACACCGGCCCTCAGACTCCACACAAAGAGGTCTGAACACTCAAAACCATAGACAGAAATAAAACGCTACTTAGCCGTGTCGTTGTGTCTGATAGATCAAAAGTAATGTTTTCTGTCATTTCAGGATTACATTAATCGTTTGCTGGACACTGCACTGGGCCGCAGGCTTCATCGTCTGGCCCCTCATCTGACCCTGTTGAAAGTGCTTCTGTGGCTCGTGCTGTTGGGACTTTTTGCAGAGCTTGGGTTTGGCCTGGCATTTTTTCTCATATCATTATTTTACTGGCTCTACGAGGGCTTTCGGACCCCAAAAGCCAGACAACCTGGAGAAATGAGTGCGTATTCTGTGTTTAACCCTGACTGTCAGCCTATCCTGGGAACTTTAACAGCCGAACAGCTGGAAGGAGAGATGGGATATAGACCGATGGCCAATAGATGAACACGTTTGAAAGAAAATCTCTCTGGACAATAAAGAAAACTGCTTGGGAGTCGGGACACTTATTTGCATTATATTAATGTATCTTAGTTCTTAAGTGATGTACTTGTATTCACATAAATACATTCTGAATGTACCATACACACCCTGTTGATTGCCAATGATTGAATAACAGTTTAATCACATTTTACATCCAGTAATTGAATTTGAGAGATTTATAATAAATGATCATAAAATCTGTTATTCTAACTAATTTAGAGTTCAATTGTAGTACCACATGACAGGACGTTTTGATGAGTGGATGCAGATTACTGTAAGTCTTCACAGACAACAATAAGATCCCACTAAAGGGGATAGTTCACCCCAAAAAATAAAATGTACTCACTATTTACTCACCCTTAAGTGGTTCCAAACCTCTTAGCTTTCTTTTTTCAGTTAAACACAAAAGAAGATATTTTGTAGAATGTTAAAAACCTGTAACCACCGACATCCATAGAAGGAAAAACAACACCTATGAAAGTCAGTGGTTTCATCTTTTGTTTTTAACTGAAAAAAGAACTGAAACAGGCTTGCAATGAGTGAAGATTGAATAATTAATGGCAGAATTTTTACTTTTGGGTGAACTATTCCTTTAATATTTTCTTTAAATGTTGACAGTGTACCTCAAAATGGATTTTTTCCTTTTGTTTATAAAAACTACATGCAGACATTGGTCCCAGTTCATGGTTTTTTACTTTGACAATGTTGTTTTGGTTGTCCAGTACTTGCCCATACATTACTGACTAAACACATAATACATGTACATGTACATGGGACATCAGTGCATTTGCTAAGTTGTTTTCGAAAAGATGTGCATTTTGAAGCCCATGAATTGCCAAAACAAGCAAAAAAAGGTGCAAAGTGTTTGTTGAAAACTGCTTCAAAAACATATAAAGTATAAACAGATTTACTAATATTTACTGATAGATCTGTTTATATATTTGTCAAGGTTGACTATGAAATGAGTAGGACTTCTGTATCTCATTTTCAGTCTTCATTCTGTCAGTGTTGCGTTCATTTCAGTTTCATGTGTGCAAAGCGACTCATAGTATACAATATACTCAAAGGATAAAAAAAAGTTGTAATATACTGTTACTGAACATCCCAATGGTTCCCAAACTCAGCTAGGAGAGCAATGTTTAGACCAATATGTAATATGTGCTTCTTGTTTCTTCAGTAAATACCTGTACACATACAACGAAAATGACCGCTGTGAGAAAACGGCAGTTAAGACAGCATATTGTGTATAGAGATGAGGATGTTTGCATGCCAATTCACATTTGTTTACATCACAGTAGATTATGTTAAATGGCAGTTGCATTGTAGACGGAAGGTGTTGACCAGTCGGGGAAGTAATTTCTCGGAGGTTTCTATTCTAGTACATTTGTATTTCTAATTTCTCAAACTTGTTCAACAATTCATTCATTTTCCTTCGGTGTTGTCCCTTTATTCATCAGGGGTCACCACAGCGAAATGAACCACCAACTCATTAAGCATATGTTTTATGCAGTGTATGCCCTACTGGGAAACAGCCATACACTCTCACATGCACACACATACACTAGGGCCAATTTTGTTTATTCAATTCACCTTTACCTCGTGTGTTTGGAGTGTGGGGGAAACCGGAGCACCCAGTGGAAACCCACACCAACACAGGGAGAACAGGCAAACTCCACACAGAAATGCCAGCCCAGCCGGGACTCGAACCAGCAACCTTCTAACCACTGAACCGCCCATATATAATACTAAATTATTTATAACTTAATAAAAAGTACCATTTGAAGCTAAACTGGAACTGCAAATTGGACATTTAAACCATGTCAATTATGGCGAATGTGTTTTCCTGCTTTCTGTAAAGGATTTCTCTCTCTCGTTCTCATAATAATACCACAAATTACAACAATTTACAGATACTTTGTTTTTTTAAACACGCATAATATTCTTTACCAATTGTTGTAGGAATTTTACGCAAGCTACGCAATAAAAAAAAAAAGAACGTAACACAACGGGCACTAAGACGCTACAATAGGCGAACTAACAGGACGCTGTTGTACATGACGGCGAGGACGCCTTCCTGTTCAGTAGTTCTGTCAGTGTTGAATCTGAGCTTGAACCTGAACTTGAACCCTGGACTACCCGCTGCCCACGGACTGCGATTAAAAGTAAGATTTAATACAGAAATACAGAATAAATGCCTGTCTAAATGTCTGTCTTCGCCGAAGTGTTATATGACATCAATACAGGAATGAATGGCGAATAATGGCTTTGAACTAACTGTTAGCGATATTAGCTACAGTTATTTAAAACGACCTACTTTATGTAAGTTACAGATATGGCTATGTGAGCTTTGACCTCGAATTGTAATTAAACAGATATTGGTGTCTTGGTGCTTAGTTGAGCAGGATCTTCACCAGTGCAGCAACGATCAGATTCCCTTGCCGTTTTATATATATTACTCATTAACCACAGCTCATGCGTATTGTCAAGGCTGATCCGCTTTATCATTGTTTTATGTGACGAAATGCCACTGATTCTAACTAGTGCTGGAAAACAAATTAGGCTACAACAATTGAAAATGTATTATAATATTAACATTGTGCAATTCCTTCAATTTTTATTTTAACTTAAAACTACCACAAATATATTTGTTTAACAATCATTAAGAAAATAATTTCACGTAAATGTGAGTGGTTTGAGATTATATTTCAAGACTGAAATTTAACTGAAGAGATTTGTCAATGAATTCTTCACATTTGATCTGTCAATGCACCACAAAACCAGTGATATTTGTCATTATATATATATATATATATATATATATATATATATATATATATATAT
>CAIGQQ010000480.1:1407799-1424936 GCA_903798035.1 Danio albolineatus
TATATATATATATATATATATATATATATATATATATATATATATATTATAAATCTGCTGGGAAAATAAACTTTCCATTGATTAATACTTTGTTAGGATTGAGCGATATCTGTCTGAGTTACAAGTATTTGAAAATCTGAAATCTGAGGCTTCAAATCATCATCATCATCATCATCATCATCATCAAAAAAAAAGACTTTTAAAGTTGCCCAAATGATTTTCTTAGTATTAAGAAATCAAGTGTTGGTATTTACAGTTGAAACATATACAGAAATTATCTTCATGAAACATGATGTTTACTTAATATTTTTGGCATAAAATAAAAAACAAACAATAATATTGACCCATATTTATCTATTGTCAAAAATATATAACAGAAGACACGTGTCTTTGTGATCCAGGGTATCGTATCATGGTTGAGACAAAATATGAAATCCTATTAGACTTTAAAACAATGCATATGTATTAACATGTGTGTGTAGAATCCATGCCTATATGAGTTTAATATGAGCAGTGTAAATCTGAAGGTGTAAATGTCATTCTGTAACTTCCTTTGATAACATAATCAAAAATGAGAGATCAACTCAAATGTTATACAAATGATAAATACAGTTTTGGACATGTCCAATGTGGTTAAAAACAAACAAACTGATCTGTATTAAATAAAAAAATAAAGTTCAGATAAATCAGATTAGATAAAGGTGACTTGCAAAACTCCTGTTGCTTTGTGACTTTTCCCCTGGTTGTTTGCAGGGTGTGTGTCTCCTGAACTGCAGTGAGGTGTGTTTTCTGCTTCAGGTGGTGTAATGGCGAGTAATCCTGCACTGTTGATGCGGTTGGTGGCTTCGGCCCACGCCGTGGCAGAAAAAGCGGGAACGATTGTCCGAAGAGTGCTTCAAAGTGGAGAGCTCGGTATTGTTGAAAAGGTATGGCAAGTACTAACATGTCCTATAAAAAGGGCCAAACAGAATCTGTGGATATGCATATTATTTCTTCAGCTTAGTCCCATATTAATCAGGGGTCATAATATGTCTACTAAAATATTACTTTACAAACTGTATTGTACGTGTATAAATAATATTAATGAAATTAATATAAAAATTGAATACAAATACAGATGAAATCAAAATTATTAAACCTCCTTTGATTTTTTTAAATGTATTTATTATTTTTTTATTTTTCTATTTTGAATATTTCCCAAATTATGTTTAACAGAGCAAGGCATGTTGTGAAATTTGGTATTTTATGAAAAACAAAGAAACGGAATTTCTGTGTAATATGTTAATTGTAGCCATTTTTATTCACAAACGTAGATTTGTTAAAGTTTCTCCTTGTTTCAAAGCATTTAAAAATGATTTCAACATTTTATATAAATCCATAAAACAGGTAAAAACAAAAGGTGCCTCAAAGCTCCCTAAACTTTTGTCAGCTTATATGGACTGACTTCTTCAATGTGATGTATTTTCTTTTGTAATATTTAAGTTTTATTTCTGTTATTATTATTTTGTACTATTTTGGTTCTTATATGCTGCTTGGATATAATGTTATATATGTTTAGGAATGGAAGTTGAAAATGCCTATTTGTTATTTGAAGGTTAAAAAAAAAGTTTAACAGAGAAAGGAAATTTTCACAGTATATCTGATCATATTTTTTCTTCTGGTGAAAGTCTTCTTTGTTTTATTTCGATTAAAATAAAAGCAGTTTTTAATTATAAAAAAAAACATTTTAAGGTCAAAATTATTAGCCCCTTTAAGCTATATATATTTTTAATAGTCTACAGAACAAACCATTGTTATACAATAAGTTACCTAATTACCCCAACCTGCCTAGTTAAGCCTTTAAATGTCACTTTAAGCTGTATAAAAGTGTCTTAAAAAATATCGAGTAAAATATTTTGTACTGTCATCATGGCAAAGATCAAATAAATCAGTGATTAAAGATGAGTTATTAAAACTATTATGTTTAATAATGTGTTGAAAAAAATCTTCTCTCTGTTAAACAGAAATGAATAATTTAATAATAATAATTTAGGGGGTTTAAAAATTCTGATTTCAACTGTATATTTACACACATTTGCATAAGTAAATAAGTAAACTCAATGATGAGTTGAATTGGTGCTCAGATTCCATTGGGGCCTTTCTAATCCTACAAACATACTACTTGAGATGTTGAAAGTATTTGTGTTTTTACATATGCTTTTATTCATTACAGACAGGAGCCAATGATCTACAGACACTGGCCGACAGGCTTGTTCAGAAGAGTATTTGTGCATCCTTGTCCAAAAGCTTCCCTAAACTCACTATTATTGGGGAAGAGGTGTGTAAGTTTCTCAGCCTACACTGTAAAAAATGAAATGAATAAAGTTGTAACAACAAATGTTTGTATCTTTAGTTATACAAATCTTATTTTTAGTTGGTTTGACTGATGTTTTTCTTGTTGAGATGATTAGAAAAAAACTTTTCCATATTACAGCATAACTATACAAAAAAGTCGCTGTTTGTATTGAAGTAAACAAATACCTAACTAATCACTTTATACAGTGATTAAAATGCTGGCCTATTGTGTATTTGTCAACAATTCATTTAACCTTTCATCTTAAGCAATCACTTCAGAATACGTATTCCATGGTCACATAAAAGGATTTACACCGCTAAAATTCATCTGGCTCAAACTGTTAATTGACTACCAATTGACCCGAACATCAGTGTACATCTTGTGTCAGATATGTGGAGGAGCTTTTGTTATAAGTACAAGTTCTGGCCTGGCCAAGACCTCTTGATGGAAATAAACGCAGTCACTGCATAAGATTGTGATTTAATGTAAAGATCTGATGCTGAGGAGAAACAGTCTGTAAGGTGTACTTCAGCACATTCATTCAGAGGCATTCAGGTCAATTTGAGCAAGATGGATCTTGGAATTGTCATGAAATAAGATACATTGTCTAACATGGTTGTTTAAGAAAAAAAAACCTCACTTATTGTTAAATCAAACAAGCCAGAAACTTTGAAATCACTGCAGTAATGATCTAGTCATAGATTCTCACAGGACCAGTTCGTCTAGAAATGAAAGTCGTTCCAATGTTGTTCCAATCTTCGTAACACAAATGAAGATATTTTAGAGAGCACTCTCATCCCTCAATGGTCCTGAGATGTTCGAAGTGCTGAAAAGGAACCAAGAACATTCAATGTGACTTGGTTCGACTGTAATCATTTGAAGCCCCCAAGAACACTTTATCAGCTTCAGATGATTACAGTTTAGCCACTGAAGACACGTGGAATGTTTTGACAATGTTTTTTGGTTTCTTTTCTGAATGTCTCTGAACCCTTGCAGGATATGGAGCGTCAGAGAGCACTTGGATTTCATCTAAAATCTTCATTTGTGTTCTGAAGATGAACAAAAGTCTCAGGGTTTTGTATAACAGAATTTTGGGTGAACTAATTCAAGTATTTGCTTGCTTAAATTGAAAACGTGACTTTTTTTTGGTTGAGAGGTGTATTTTGATTTAATAATAATAATAATAATAATAATAATAATAATAATAATTCATGCAGGAATTACCAGCTGAGACTGTTGAAGATGATTTGATAGAGAGCGGCCAGAACAGTTTAATTCTAGAAAAGACCTGTCCAGATCAGTATGCAAGCCTGAAGGAGGAAGAGGTAAGGCAGAAAGAGAATGCTTTTTTTATTCTGAAAGACTGTCTAATATGTACATATTTGTAAGTCACTCTGGTTTTTAAACGATTTTCATTTGTATTTCTCAGCTAGTCGTGTGGGTCGACCCTCTTGATGGAACTAAAGAATATACAGAAGGTGAGCACTTTCTACATTTCTCATCCAGGTGTGACTACACTCAAAAAAAATGAAGTTTGTTGTTTGTTTCAACTACTTATTTTTAAATTAAGCTGAAACAACACAATTATTAAGATTTGTTTTTTGGACAACTTGATGGTTAAATGTTCAATCCCCTTAGATTTGTTAAATCTAATAAGTTAACTTAATTTTTCCATGTTGCCCCAACACAAATCAAAATTATGTGGAACCCAGCATTTTTTACAGTGTATAGTGTCATTTCTTCTACTCCCATTTGAAGTTCACTTACTAATTGGGCCATGAAACAGCTAAATATCAAGTCAGGTTATTATTATTATTTTAATAAAGAAAATGAGTAATGGTGGGATAATAGTGTGTGCAAACGGTGGGTAAATTTGTGCAGTGTGAACATCAAAAGATTAAAAACTGAGAATACCCTGACCCTAAAATTTCACCAATCAGCTGTCCACGTAAAAATGTCTTTTCTGCTTTGACTAGCATATAGATAAGTGTGCAATTTTTGCAAAGTACACTACATAGATGCAAGGCGAAATGGACAAATATAGAGAGGTTATACGGTGTACTTATTTCATAATTATTATTTTTTTTTGGAACGTTCAATTAGTCATACATGACCTTGATCAACCAAAAATGCGTGATATAAACAGCAATGGGTGTCACGGTGGTGCAGTGGGTAGCACAATTGCCCCACAGCAAGAAGGTCACTGGTTCGAGCCCCAGCTGGGTCAGTTGGCATTTCTGTGTGGAGTTTGCATGTTTTTCCCGTGTTCGTGTCGGTTTCCTCCAGGTGCTCCAGTTTCCCCCACAAGTCCAAAGACATGTAGTATAGGTGAATTGGCTGAGCTAAATTGGCTGTATTGTATGTGTGTTTCCCAGTGTTGGGTTGCAGCTGGAAGGGCATCAACTGCGTAGAACATGTGTTTGATAAGTTGGCGGTTCATTCCGCTGTGGTGACTCCAGATTCATAGAGACTCAGCCGAAAAGAAATGAATTAATGAATAAATAGCACCAACACAACGTCTGTGTGAGCAGTGCTTCAGCTGTGCTATTGAAATTATTAGTGTTATTGGCCTTGAAATGTTACTGAAAAAGTTCTGATGTGACCTCAGAATCACACCAGATTCAAATCACATATACAGTTGCATCAAAAGTATTAGCACAAGACTAAAGGAAGGTTTCACTGTATTTCCGATGTTTAATCTGTGAAAGTGGTTTTTCTTTTAGTTTGGCTGGATAAAACCTTTCTTTAAACTATTTTAAGGTCAATATTATTTGCCCCTTAAGAATATTGTTTTCATATTGTCTACAGAACAAACTACTATTCTCCAATATCTGTCCTAATGTTAATTAGCCTAATAGCCTAGTTAAGTCTTTAAATTACACTTTAAGCTGAAAACTAGCATCTTCCAAAATAACTTTTTGGAAATATTATTTACTGTCATCATGGCAAAGTCATAATGTTGTTTGAAATATGTCGAAAATAAATCTCTCCGTTAAAGGACTGCACTAGAGAATATTAATAATAGAATTAAAATTTGATTTAAGATAATGATTTTGACTTCAACTGTAGATTTATGTACATACTAGTCACTTTCTTAAGGGCTTTGATTTTCATCTCTTCCCACTGCAGTTCACTATTAGTCAGAACTGAAAAATTTCTTGATTCATATTTGTCCTTCATTTTTCTCTTTTAGTTTCTAAACCCACCTCTGTTTGACCTCCATGTGTCCAACACTCCTGGTGATGTCTCATAGCGATCTGCTCTCCCCCTTTTTCCACATTTCTTTCTCTGTCTTTGCTCTCCTGTCTCTCTTGTAGCTGCAAGGGTTTTGTACAGTCCAGTTTACATACAGAAGCCAGTGCAGCCCCACAGAACACCTAACCGTACGGTGAATTCATGCTTTTCTTTCGGGGCATGAGATGTCATTTTCAAATTAAAGGCATAGTTCACTCTGAAAATATCAATTTCCTCACCATTTATGTACACTGAAGTGGTTTAAAACTTCTGTTCTGAAAAATGTTGCACAAAAAATATACTGTCAGTGGCTGTTTTTTAATTTTATTTAAAAATTTTATTTACATTCTTCATTTTATCTTCCTTTGTGTTCAGCAGAAGAGGGAATCTCAAATAGGTTTGAGAGATGAGGAGGATGAGTAAATGATGGCAGAATGTTGATTTTTGGATGAACTATATCTTTAAGCAACAGTGGAGTTTGGTGTTTATTTATATATTTATATATTTATTTGTACTCTTTGTTGCAGTACAGCCAAAAAATGGATTTTATATGTTAATGACGTGAAAATGCTAAATGTGTCTTGTTTATGCAGCTTTATAAATTATTAGACACAATATGAGGAATTAAATGAATCGGCATGAGCTAATGAGGGAAAGATGTAGGGAATGGAGTTGGAATATGTTGCAGACGGGACTCAAACCTGCACTACCTGCATGAGTTTTTTCATATTTTCACAAAATGTTTTGAATAACAGCAGTGGTCAGATATTAGCAAACCTTCCAGTGTTCGGGGTTCGTCCAGGTGCTGATCTACTGTTTACAAGTTATGAATGGAGCTTGGATTTTGAATGAAGTGCTTGAAATGTGGATGTGTTGCTTTTCATAACATATGTTTCTAAATAGATAATCAAATAGCAAATATTAATAAATTCTTCTTTGCTTTTGCATAAATTTAAAACTCTACACGTGTTTGTAGTGTAATCTAGTCTTTTTACCTGTTTCACGTTTTGCTTAAACAGTGTGAGAATACAAATTGTTTGAAGATTACAGCTTCATGAGTGAACAATGCGTAACATTAAAATAAATGTACATTTATCATGATGAAAGATGACACGTTAAAAATGCGAGTAAATGGCATTTAAGATGGTAAATGAAAGTAATTCAGTCTTGTGCTTGGGACAAATATCCCATCATTTTGTTTTTTGAATACTATACTGGAGAATACAATAACACATCGCATCTGTGTTGAAGTATTTATACGTATGTACAGTAAATATGTAATTTGCCCAACTTTAGTGCTGGATAAGCTTGGAAATAAATCTGGAAAGTGCTTTAAAAGTGCTTAAATCTGACTTTGGAAAATGTATACGAACACTGAGTATTGCTGACAGTGCCATGTAGATAAATGTTCATTTGTGTCAATTTTCTTTTTTGTTCTCAGTAACTAGGTAATAATGCAACAAAGTTACTGAACTCTGGAATTTAGCAGTCCAGTCTAGTCTTCCTGCTTCTTATTTTAGCACTGTATTCAGTTGAGTGCTTGAATAAAGTCGTAAACATAATTATTTAACACAAAATAATCAGTGTCTGGTCACTTTCTATTCAAAGTACAATGTTATTATACACATAAGGTTGTGTCCACCAAAGTGTTTTGTTTTCAAGGAGAGTGGCACTTTCTTTAATGACAATTTAAAACAATTTGAAAGTGAGTAAATTATTATTATAATCTTTTTTTTTTTTTTGAAAAACTTTGGTTTGAACTTTGGTTTTCAAGTCTGGTTTGAAGTTTGGAAATCACGAAACAACATTCATTTGCTTACAAAATGGCAAATGGATGAAAGCAGGACGGAAAGAGACTCCTCGCTTTGCCTTAAAGGCATTCAATGTGATCAGAAGTGAAGAAAAGTAATTTAGAAGGGGAGCGAAGGTTATATTTGATTAAAAAAATTATGTGTAAATCAATATTTACAAAATAATGAAGTGCACAAATAAATAGTTTTTAACGAACACTACTACTATCTTTTATTTTGTTTGTACATCCATATTCCAACGATCCAATCCCAATAATCTGTCATCATTAACTAATTCCACACTTCCAAACCGATTTGAGTTTCTTCTGTTAACCACAAAGGAATATAAACTGAAGAATGTTGAGGGGGAAACAGCCATTGACTTCCATAGTACTTTTTGTTCTCAAAGGACGAAATCATGCTCCTCTCTACTTTTTTTCTTTTCTAATTTTATACATCCCAATCGAGGGAAAGAGGACATTCTTAACATTTGTTTCATGGCGAATTTAAATTAGTCATGGAATTCAGCATTTTTGTCAGCGAAATTGACATTTGAAGTGGGAACCCTGTAAATGGGAACATGTCTGCACCCACTTTTGAAACGATCTATTAAATCAGGTGTAAACGGGCCCAAAATAACATCGTCTCAGTTCACTGATTTACTTATGTACATCAGGGTCTTAAAGATCTCCATGTTGCCTATACAATGATAAAATAGTGGCTAGTGATTCGTATATTACATAATAGAAGGGTTTAAGTATTGTAATGTTGCGAGTGGCAAATAAATACACACGTAATGCTGTCTGCTTGCAGGGCTCTTGGATCATGTCACAGTGCTCATAGGCATTGCTCATGCAGGAACAGCCATTGCTGGAGTCATCAATCAACCTTTCTACAACTACCAGGTCCAACAAATTGCTTGGCCATACACGCTGCTGCTCTATGTTTTATAGAGGTTGGGATTACTTCACTTTTTTGTTTCTTCTGTCTCTTTGTTCAATCAGGTGGGGGCTGGTGCTACTTTGGGACGGACGTTATGGGGAGTGTTGGGTTTGGGTGCATTTGGGTTTCAACTCCAGGAAGTCCCAGATGGTAAAAGAATCATCACGACCACACGGTCACATAGCAATAAACTTGTGATCGACGCAGTTCAAGCAATGGAGCCTCATGACGTCATCAGAGTGGGAGGAGCTGGGAATAAGGTGGGATGAAAACCTTTGATGCAGTAGTTGTATTAGTTTGATGAATCAGTTTCTATATTGGTAATATTACAGTTTTACTTTATGATATTACACTATTCGTTCGTTTGATGAGTAGATTTATTATTACAAGCACAACAGGCTCATTAAGTTTCTTTTTGTTTCAAACTTTAGGCAATGAGCATCTTTGCCCTTATTTTCAGTGACGAAATGAACGCTGTTGAGTAGTATGGTTTAAAAATGTACTTACTGCACATGTTGTCACTTGCTATGTTTCCATCCACCTATTTTTATATGCATTTTGAATATGCACAAAAAAAATACTTAATGTATAGGCCAAGATAAATTTTGAATGTCTTGGTGTAGGAACTGTGTAGGAGAAACGTTTCATTTGATAAGAGATTTGGACCTAAACTACTACGGAAGCACATTCGTTCATTTTCTTTTCGACTTAGTCCCTTTATTAATCTGAGGTCGCCACAGTGGAATGAACCGCCAACTTATCCAGCACATGTTTTACACAGCGGATGCACTTCCAGCTGCAACCCATCTCTGGAAAACACCCATACATTCCCATTCACACACATACACTATGGACAATTTAGCTTACCCAAATTTACCTGTACCGCATGTCTTTGGGCTTGTGAGGGAAACCGGAGCACCCGGAGGAAACCTACACGGTCACAAGGAGAACATGCAAACTCCACACAGAAATGCCAACTGACCCAGCCGAGGCTCGAACCAGCGACCTTCTTGCTGTGAGGCGACAGCGCTACCCACTGTGTCGCCCTCAATGGAACCACATTTACTGAATAAATTCCAACATGCGAATCAAAGAATTGGCACGATGGAATGGCATTAATGGGCAAACCAGTGGACTGAGCATCTTTACATATGTGAAATGATCATTATTATGTTGTTATTATTACCTCCAGAACTGTCTTTAGCTTCATCCATTGCATTCTTTTGAGGTGCAAGTAATTTAATATTTAAAATAAAATGGCCCACAGTGGCTTCTACTACCACAGTAAGCTCCATTATTTTCTTTTGATATTTGGCGCTAGTTTATCAGGAAGTGACAATTTAGTTCTCTTTGAATCGTTGAATGGAAATGGTGCTTTATTCGCAGTTAAATTCCAGTTTGAGCATAAATCTAATTGGCATCTTTGGATGAAAACATAGTTGCTGTCGTATGGCATGTGTTTTCGGTTGTGTTACCTCATTGCCACTCATAAATCTTTCCCCATGGCTCAAGTGTCCAGTCGAAGCACAATTCAGAATCTTGTTTGAAGTAATAAGTCAATCACCTTCTGTTTTATGAAAAGGAATATTGCCACAGAAATAATCAGATCTTCATTCATTAGATCATTCAACTGGTGGAGGGAACGGCTTCTGCTTATGTGTTTGCCAGTCTAGGATGTAAAAAGTGGGACACGTGTGCACCTGAGGCTATTCTGCACGCGGTTGGAGGTGACATTTGTTTTTTTGCATCTCTCCACTTGAAAATGTTATTTACGTTGAATATATCAGTTTTAAGTGTTCTTTGTCATATACAGGTAAACTGACAGACATGCATGGGAATGCATACAAATATTATGCCAATGTGAAGCATATGAATTCTGCTGGAGTTCTGGCAACATTGAGAAATCATGAGTACTACTTAAGCAGAGTCCCGCAGGCTGTCCAACAGGCTCTTCCATCAGACTGAACCATTAAAGGACACGGTCACACCACAAACCTATGTGCCTGAAAGCTACGATATATCATCGTTTCATTAAATCTTTATTCGTTTGTTCCACTTTTTCTATAATCTTTGTATTGCAATGATTGAATGTGCATTGAACAATGTTTAGAGTAGCTTTTATTCGGGGACCAAATAAACAAATATGTAGTTTGTAATAATGCAGGTACATGAAACTGAAATAAACTGTCAACATACTGTATGCATTTATATATTGTTATAAACACAACATGTCTGTGTTTCATGTTTTATCATCTATTGATTAGACCAGTGGTTCCCAAAGTGGGGTCATGGGAGGAGAATTTGCAAAAATCAAATACCTGTACATATTACAAAACTGTTAGAATGACCATATTTTATCCATAACCTACAGAAGATAATAATATCATGCAAATAAAAAGCCATCAGCCTTTCTTTTTTTTCCATTGGATGGTGACCCCTGGGGTGTTAACATTAGGTTAATGACACAGCAGATTGATTTTATGACACCATGTTAACCCTTGACACCTTTACGGCACTTGCATGCGTTAGGCATTTAAAAAGTGAGCGATTGGTCTATATTTAAAATTTCTGTCCAGAGAGGTCATGTTTTGATCCGATTGGTGTCACGCTGTCATATGATGGGATTTCGCACTGCGAAACTGCAAAACTTGTCGCACAAGCTTGTGTTTCCGGTCTGATGCATTCGTGTGCGTATCTATGTGGAGAAAAGTGCAGTGTGACCGCAGCTTTACTATATTGGGGCAAAATATTAATAAAATTCTAATAAACAGAACAAAATCAAGAAAAACAACAAAAATAAAAAAATATTTGTAATTGTGTGGGTTTGGTTTTGGTTTTGTATAACTTGTATATTTGACTGTATGTTCAGTGACCAAACTTTTATATATTATATACATTTACTGTAACCACCTCTGGATTGATCATTAATTTGATTGGGTTGTTTTACCCCATATTATGTCTGTTGTGATACATTCATAATAAATTCATGTTTCCATTTATGCGCCACTTGTTAGTTGTTCTGGATTTCATTTTATATGTGCATGTATACAGATGTACACACATGTTTTGGGTTGGGATACTTTGGTAAAAAAGCATTACAAAGGGGTGCCATGCTTTCTAAAATTTGGGAACCATAGGTTTAGACCATATGAGTATATTATTGAATGTCTGACAGCGTTCATTATTATTTTCTTTAACTTCAGTCTGCGATGATTGTGATTGCTGTGAAATGTGTGTTATGAGATGTATATTTCATATACTGTAAAGCGATTAAATGAGTTCAATATCACCAATCATTACATCAAATTGTTTGTTTTTTTTATTAACTATAACATGTATGACTGATGAGTGATATTATGATTCAGTGGACTGGTTCTAATATTTAGAATCCATTTAGGAAGAAATGACAATATTTTTGTGATGTTGTATGTAATATGTATGCAAACATGGTGCTATAAAAGTGACGTTTTCATCTGCTAGTGTAAATTCAAGCTCTTACTCAGGCAGACCGCATGTATATTTACAATATTCATTACAATAAGTCCATTTGGAACTCAGTTTGATTGAAAACAAGACCATGAGTTGGATGAGAATACATCTTTATTTCAAATTATACTGTATAAAGGTCCATAAACTTTAAAAAATCTTGCAGGAAAATAAAAAAAAGTCATATTTTTCTTAATGTGCGATATGAAAAAGGCTTACCTGAGGTCTTGCACTATTAGAACCGTCTTCCCATGTTGGATTATCAGCTCAACAGGCAGCTTGCAGACCATCTATTCAAAAGTTTCAAGACTTAAATACATAGTTCACTCATAATACGTCATTTACTGACCCTCTCATTGAGCTCCAAACCCTCTTGGAACT
The DNA here is from genome assembly GCA_903798035.1 of Danio albolineatus. NCBI lineage: Eukaryota > Metazoa > Chordata > Actinopteri > Cypriniformes > Danionidae > Danio > Danio albolineatus. Next base: position 1,419,968 of record CAIGQQ010000480.1, read on the forward strand.
AGGCATGGGACAATAACATTTTCAAGGTATACCGCGGTTTGAAAAAGTCAAGGATTTCATAACGCCAAATTTTCTGCTATACCGTTCCTAAGGTGTGGGTAATATATTGTATTTACTTTTCTATTCTTTTTAAGTGTAAATTGTAATGACATCTGTGTTTTGTTTTGTTTTTTTAAATGAAGACCGCAGAAGTCATTGATTCACTTGAATTATTAAGCCTGGCATGTTTACTGCCCTAAAATATTTTTACTGTTTCTCAAAAGAAAATATATTGTGTTCAAAGGGGAAAAGTTTTTGGTTTTTACTCAGACATTTAAAAAGTAATCACAATATCTTCATACCGTGAAACTGTGATATTTTTATCCAAGGTTATCATACCATCAGAATCTTATACCGGCCCATGCCTACTTGTAACACAGATGGATAATTGTTGAATAATGTACTACTCGCCAATAACATTCTTTAATGACAAGTGAATAAAAGTCCAGCAGGTCTACAGAAAAAGGTATTAGACCTGTTTCAAGAAGCTACACAATAGTGACGTTCACACTGGAGGAAGGCATTCACTGTTCCTAGAACTGCTGATGAAAGTAAAGATGTTTTTTGCATTTGCAATAAGAAATGGGGCCAATTTTTACTTATAAGAACTTCTTTTGGGGAACAAAACGAGTTCCAACTGCAGTGTAGGCTCTAAACCAGCACAATAGGAACTTACTATATGCAGACTGGGTCTCATACAAAATTATTTCAAACATCGTAAGACAATCAGAAAGGTTTGCCTCTTTATCTGAGGTGGTGTGACTTTTAACAGCCTCTGTGATATGTAGAAATATGAGTTTCATATCACAAAACGTGTTTCACAACAAGAACAGTATGTATTAGGGTGTTTCTCAACCTCCAATTGTTGATTTTGATGAATGTTGATTGATGATGTTGTTGGCTGGCTAACATAACTTCAGACTTCCTCGTGATAATGCATATATGCAACCAGGAAAATTGTCAAAGAGAAAAGAAAAATGCTTGGAAAGTTTTAATAGTAGCTAACTACAATTATTGGAGTAAGCATCCACGTTTTAGTGTGTTCAAGTTTTAGTTACTTGTGTTAGTAACAAGTTCTCTATAAACAAGCAGACACCACCTTAAAAAGGGTAAACAAAGCAGCAGATGAGCCAACACCAAAGAATTTCTTACAGAGGAAATTCAACATGACTGATGGAATCAAATGAAAAACAGAAGATAAAAAGTCCAAAACATTCTGTTCCAGTTATCATGGAACCGATGACTCACAAAACAGGCCCAAACCTAAAGTGTAGTCTAAGCCCATGGTGTAAACATGTTGTAAAACTGTGTAAACATGGCGCAATACTGCTTTAGCCTTTTGAGAACTAGTCTGCTAAAAAGGTACAGAGTGTGGTCTCAGCAGAAGTGACTGTAAAAGCAACCACAAAGGGAGTTGATAAGCTCCCATCTAAATATTGAAAAGATGATTGAGACATGCTGTTTTCTTGTGTACCTAGACGTGTATATTGGAACTATTTTAGGGTTACAGAACTGAATTTACAACTATTCATTTAGCAAATACTTCTATCCGAAGCAACTTACAAATCAGAAAAAACACTTCAAGTCACTATAAAGCAGCAATATATAGATGCAATGACAAGACTAATCAGACCTTTCAGGATTTTCATATTGGTGAATTTAACACAAAATCAAGATCAAATTGTCTGCATATTTTGGACACTGTTCGAATTCCCACTGTGCCACACAGTGTCATTTACATGGTTTGTCAGTCAAAAACAATACAGTTTTCATGAATAGAATGTGCTTGTGTATATTTTCACAGTAAAACAATACAATAAAAAAGCAAAATTGGAAAAAACGTGCCTCAAAATGAATAACTTAATCACAATAAATCATTTTAGTCACAAAAATCTGAATTTTTTGCAAAGTTCTAGATCAAAGATGCCCAAAATAGGGCCCACGGGCCAAAGTTGGCCCAGTGTAACCTTTAATTTGGCCCACCAAGGACGAATGCTTTTAAAAGAGATCATCATTTCTAATTTTATATAACCTTTTGTTTGTTTGTTTTATTGCTGAGCTACAAAAAAAAAGCCAACTGAAATGAAAAGTTTCATTTAAATGTAAATAACTCAGATTTTTTAAAATGTAAATAATGTCAATTGACGGATAGGGGACTATGCAGAAGACATTGGTGAGCAACCACCAACAACTCTGTCTTTCTTGCAAATGCATACAAGAAGTGTTAAGGAAATAACACAAAGACCATGCACAAAACTGGAGACCCTGCAGCGAAAAAGCAAAAAATATGGATAATTAAGTCAGAACACCCCAGTGTGGATTCTGCTTATGTATAGCAGTTTTTCTTTCAATACATGGCCATATATACACTCGCTGGCCACTTTATCAGGTACACCTGTTGAACTGCTTGTTAATGCAAATTTCTAATCAGCCAAATCACATGGCAGAAACTCAATGCTTTTAGGCATGTATACATGGTCAAGATGATCTGCTGCAGTTCAAAGCAAACATCAGAATAGGGAAGAAAGGTGATTTAATTGACTTTGAACGTGGCATGGTTGTTGGTGCCAGATGGGCTGGTCTGAGGATTTTAGAAAGTGCTGATCTACTGAGGTTTTGACGCACAATCATCTCTAGGGTTTAGAGAATGAGAATGGTCTGAAAAAGTGAAAATATCAAGTAAGTGGCAGTTCTGTGGGTGCAAATGCCTTGTTGATGCCAAAGGTCAGAGGAGAATGGGCTGACTGGTTCCAGCTGATGGAAAGGTAACAGTAACTCAAATAACCACTCGATACAATCGAGGTCTGCAGAGGAGTATCTCTGAATGCACAAAACATCAAATGTTGAGGTGGATGGGCTACAGCAGCAGATGGCCACACTGGGTACCACTTATGTTAGCTAAGAACAGGAAACTGAGGCTGCAGTTCGCACAAGGTCACCAAAATTGGACAATAGAAGATTGGAAAACCGTTGCCTGGTCTGATGAATCTCGATTTCTGCTTCGACATTCAGATAGTAGGGTCAAAATTTGGCGTTAACAAACAACAAAAGCATGGATCCATCCTGCCTTGTATCAATGGCTCAGGCAGGTGGTGGTGTAATGGTGTGGGGGATATTTTCTTGGCACACTTTGGGCCCATTAGTACCAATTGAGCATCATGTCAACACCACAGCCAACCAGTATTGTTGCTGACCATGTTCATGCCTTTATGTCCACAGTGTACCCATCTTCTGATGGCTACTTCAAGCAGGATAACGCACCATGTCATAAACCATGAATCATCTCAGACTGGTTTCTGACAACGAGTAAGGCATGACAATGAGTTCACTGTACTCAAACAGCCTCCACAGTCACCAGAGCCCAATCCAATAGAGCACCTTTGGGATGTGGGGAAACTGGAGATTCGCATCATGGATGTGCAGCCGACAAATCCGCAGCAATTGTTTGATGCTATCATACCAATTTGGACCGAAATCTCTGAGGAATATGTCCAGTACCTTGTTGAATCTATGCCACGAAGGATTAAGGCAGTTCTGAAGGTAACCTTTGGTCTAATTCAGTACTAGTAAGGTGTACCTAATAAAGTGGCCGATGAGCGACCAGCCTGGTCTCATGAAGAAATGTAACTTTATATAAAATGTAACTTTATGTATTGTCAGAAATTTAGTTAATATGCACAAATTCAAACAACTTCCTTTTTATGAAAACAAAATTTTTAAAAGGCAAGCCCCAAACCCATGCATCATTGGTGAATGAGCAAATCATACTAAAACATAAGAATGAGATTGTACACATTAATATAATTTAGCCACTAAAGCTCTGAATTGCAGTGAGAGTGTTGTAAACACACACACACACACACACACACACAGGAAAAGAGGGTCTCATACAGGTGGTTTGTCAAGCTCAGTCACCTGCAAGCAGCACACTCAGAATTGCACGTTTTCTCAAAAATGTGGAATGTTTATAAAGTGCATATGGAGAAAAAAAGTGTCTAATACAGGTGGTTTGTGAAGTCCACTCACCTGTGTTAAGTACACTCAAGAATTGCACAAAGTTTTCTAGACATATGAAGTGTGCCGTTTAGGACTGAGCCAAAAGCTCTGGTCACGGTGTCCTCTATTCTCCAGTTGTCAGCCTTCTTAAGTACTGTGCTTAAATGATGTTGCTGGCTGACATTGGCAAGCATGAATCAGTTCCTACTGAAAATGGCCATAGTTGGCTAGTGGTTAGTTCCTATAAATAAGTTCCTACAGTACAAAAGTCTCAATCGTAAATCTACTGCAAACAAATTTAACTTACTATACAGAACACAGGTTGTAAACTCAATTCCAAGGCCACAGCCCTGCAGAGTTTAGCCATGGCTACGGCCCACCAGGAACTGACTTTGATATAGAAACTGGTCACGCAAGTAAGTCAAATATTTGAATCTATGTGCATAGACAATTCAAGACAAGATTGTCATTGCAAATTAAATGTCACTCTATTCTTCATACAAATGAAAACTGAATGAGGCTCACTCCTCAAAGCATTCTGTCCATTTCATTGCAAATGGATGGATTATGTGGATTTCTGTATTTTAGTGAACGCTCAACAAATGTCTCTCGGTGAGTAATGATCTGCTAAGCCTAAATAACTTTTTTTCTCAGGAGATTCTTCTGGGTATAATTTCTTCACTAAGAAGAAAAATGCTATTCCGTTAACTGGCTTTATTTATGTGACAATTAACTTATACAAGAGGGTGTTGGGAAACATATGACACCTCATATGAATACAAAAATTTGCTTATGTAACATGGTCCATCATGATGGAGCTAATTTTTAAAAGGGCTTCACAAACTACCTATTCAGCTGGTAAAGACATATAAACGTGTATATGGGGTGGATTGACATTTCAATAATATATATATATATATATATATATATATAT
>CAIGQQ010000480.1:1425336-1463819 GCA_903798035.1 Danio albolineatus
ATATATGGAAATTGTCACATCATATACCCAAATCCTGACATAGTAATGTATTTTAAGCATGAGATATTTTTTTTTCATTGAGTGAGGCTGAAAAAATAAAAATAAAAAATTAGACATCAAATCTTCTTAGAAATTCTACACCTTCCTATTCAGAGAATCTCATGTTTCTGTAACAGTTTCTAAGACAGATAAAAGGGACACGTGGAACCGTAAACAATACAGCAATTCATTGGTAACATGAAAAAGGAATAGAATAAACAACCACAATTTTATTTTCCTTTTAGAAAAATTTTTAATTGAAGAAATTTTTAATTGGAGCTGGATTGCTTTTCTTCATTGTTTTGAAAACAAAATGAAAAGAAAACGTTTTGGTCCAATACCTATTTTAATATGAGGACTCATTTAATTTCATGTCTCAATGACACAAATGTATGTACATTACCAAACAAACAAGATGTTTATGTAAATAACATGAACAATTTGGATAGAATGAGGACATTGTGCTATACTAAGTACTTAAACTTAAGTCAAACTGACTATTGGTCAAGGCGACAGCATCAAAATCACAAGCATTTACAACTTATTAAATAAGACACCATGTGATTAAGTGGTAAATGAATGTATTTCTCTCCATTGTTACAAAAGCTACACAACCGAGATACAGGGAACTGAAAAGTGTTGTCAGTGAGTTCAAAGGGGTAGTTCACCCAAAATGAAAATGTTATTAATTACCTCATATTATACAAATTAAGATATTTTCTACACAGGCGTTTTGAAAAAAATGGGTCTTGGTTTACATTTTTGAGAACCGAGGAATATGTGTTCACGGGTACATATGGCTGAACTGTATGTGCAAAACGAAGGCTACGGGTGGTACCGCTTACTTCTTACCTCCGTATGGACTGCTCTTCCAGTGTGACTGGTTTGCTCAGTATCTCACCGTGAACACCCCTAGACTTGGGAGGAGGAGCACAGTGGAGCAGACCAGGGATCAAGTTTGACGAAGAACAATTCCAGAAACCAAGAACAAACGTAACCAAAAACCACACAGCTTTGATAACCTTTCTTTTCTAGTTACTTTTGAACTCTCTCAGTTGGGTGGTTCAGTTGATATCAAGCAAACTGGTTTCTCTCACGTATGCAAGAAGGTCATTATTATTTATATAAACTTGCCGGTTCTCAAAAATCTAGTCCTCTCTAGGAGCTCTTGAATTTCATCCAACATATGTTAATCTTGGGTTGGAACATGAGGCTAATTAATAATAACTTTTACTTTGAAAATAAATAAAATGTTAAAACACTGCTAGTAAAATTAGCACAAAAGCATAACAGCCTGATGAGGTGTGGATGTCCTGGACCAATTTTAAAAAGCTGCAGTTCAAATTTCTCGCAGCTGGGAAATAGTGGAGATTTTCCTTAAATGGACATCTGTAACACCCGGAGAGTCTTCTATTAGGGTTTTCATTCAACTTGAAATGGCAGCTGGACTGGACTGGCGTTTGACCCTCTCCATAGGTACATGAAGTGGAAAATATTTGGTTGTGATCCTAGAAAGTTTCACTTCTCACCTGGGATATACACTTCCATGCGACTAATCCAGAGCAGTGAAGTTAGAAAATTGCAGTAAAATGACAAAAGCCGTGGTGTCAAAATACTGTAGATCGGATGAAAAAGGAAAGTTCATTCTTATTAAAGGGTTAGTTCACACACACAAAAATATAATTATGTTAATTACTCACCCTCATATCATTCCAAATACCCTGAAATATTAGTTTATCTTCTGAACACAGACTAAGCTATTTTAGATGAAACCTGAGAGCGCTCTCATCCTCAATAGACAGCATGTCCAGGAAAAAAAAAAAAAAAAAAACAATGATAGTGAAATATACTAACACCAAGGGGAAAAAAGTTGAACAAAGTTATTTTTCTTTTATGAGTAGATATAAAGGCATATAGTCGAGACCATTACTGTCTATGGGGGATAAAAGAGCTCAAGTCTCGAGTGCATTAGAGTAATTAATAACAATAACCATCCATTTAACAGTAGTGAAATATGTAATGAGTCAAAAACTACAGCAAATTTCTTATTTGTAAAACTGGGACTGTCCAAAACACCAATGAGTATTCATATCATTAATTTATGTTTTGTCTAAAGCAACAATCAATGGGAAGATTTAAAGCTCCTGGCCTACAAAGAGCCATGTATGTAAGCAGTCTCATGTGAGTACAGTACGCACATCCTGATGACAATATTCTCATTGAGTACTGTGCACCGCCCCTCACATACATGGGGAAAAACGAATAGTTTTCCAACTTCTACAAACTCGATTTGCTAGTGATGGAATCTGTTGTTAAGTTTAGTGATTTAGCTCATTTACATTGCAGATTCATAAACGAATACTGCTTATTCCCCAGCATTTGATTTGGCTAATTTGTACATACTTATTCTGCTTGTATTTCACTGATGGTTTAATTGTGCTTGTGGTAGATTTTCATACGCTTTCAAGCTAAACAAATAATAAGCTTAAAAATCTTTCCAATGCAATGTAAATGTTCCAATGTGGTTTTCTCATGAGAAAACATTTGCTACATGCATGCTGCTTCAGAGTTGCCTGTCTCTCTGACCTGCAGGGGGAGTGTTATTATCAGCCCCGACAAATACAGTTCTTGATGAATGTCATTGGCAGCCAGTAGGGCAGATTCATAGTTACTAAAGTTTCATCAAGTAAAATTTGCAACACAGGCTCATTGTGAAAACGTACCACTGTATGAATTTTTGGAGAGCACTGATTATGTAGCCAGGGGTGCGTATAGCTGCATTTTGTCTTTCAAAGGAATGCTACAGAGTTGTACAATGCCGCAGATGGCTTCTGTTTCTTTTCATGCTACAGCTGACCTCTGTGGGTGGCTTTTCCACTGTTACCAGTTTGCCCAGTGGCTCGCCACATACGTCGGCGGACTTGGGACGCAGAATTGAGTCCAGTAGGGTTCTAGTACAGGGTAAAACAGTTCATGAGAGCAGGTAAACCAAAAACAAAAAGAATAAAATAACGTAAATAAATAACATGGTGAGAACTTGGTAAATATCAGGTGGCTTTTCTTTTGTCTGTTTTGTTTTTGAAAACACTATCAGTAAGGTTTAGGGAAGGGGGTGGGTGGGGTGATCAGTTGGTGGTCAAATTTATAATCTCAAAGTGTACACACGGGCCTCTGGCAAATTCGCGAAAACAAAAACTGCAAAATAAAGGCACCTCCTGGGACGTATTTTGTGCTCTCCATTAATGTATACAGGGGTACATATCTATAATGAGCCTGGGTTGCAAATTTTAGACTTAAAAACATTATGAATGAAATTTCAAACTTATATAGGACTAAACATTAAGGCTTTTTTTCTAATGGCCTGGTTGGGAAAATGGGATAGATATTACATGCTTCAAAAGAAATAATAATAATATTAATTAATTATTAATAAATTATCTATCTATAAGTTATTTCCTAGCCATGCATTTAACACACTGTAATAAAGAGGCTCCATATTTCCTCTCCAAACAAGCACGCTTTAGTTGTTTACGTCTCTTTTTTTTTAAAGAAACATTGTGCATGTTCTAAAAACTATAGTAAATCAAATGTACACAGAACAGTCTGTCCAGATCAGTGTGCTCAACAGGTAGCTATAAACATGGACAACTTTTAACCAATTGTTATTTGTAACAATTGAAGATAAACCATATTGTTGAATAGAATTAAAAGTTAAACATTTGTTTTCAAGTTGAGGTGGACGTGGGCTTGATTAGGTAGCTTTATATGGACATAGGAAAATTAAGAACCATTTAAAATAATTCAAGACATGTAAAACACAGTATTTCAGTAAATGTGGGACTTTTTATGGCCTAAAAGTCCTTGCTGATACCTGTGGCCTTGTCCTGTTTTGTCCAGAAGCTAATTTCTTGCTAAGTAACTTCGCCTACGCTGATTGTCATGCTAACCAACATTTTCATATGCTCACAGATTAATAGTCTTCATTCCGTGATCATTGAAAAGGTGGCCTACAGTTTTTTTTTAAACTGACTTTAAATGCCACAACCCCTATAATACACTGCATATCTATATTAGTAAAACTGTCCATTCAAAACAGCTTATGTGCTTGGAATACTAAAATCTACACCGAATAACAGACATTCAAATATGTGAGGTATAATGCAAAATTCAGAATATTCCACAGAGAATTTACACTGTTTAGAATCACAGCGTGGTGTTAGTAATGCCAACCAGCTTTATCTTAAAGATCTTAAAGAAAGCGTGCCTTGAAAACAAAAGTCCTCATGAAACTCCTTTCATGTTTTAGTTTCAGTATAAAATGCATTCAAAGAAAAGAGTGATTACACGTTCATTGAATAGAATTAATCACTGAATTAACTCAAAGAAAACTCACAATGCCAGAGACATTTTATAGACCATTAAAATAATGGTGTCAGGAATGACGTGACACTGTAAATGTAGTGATTTAAGTAGTGACCATAAACAGCTGTTAAGATGATATTTGCAATTCAAGACATAGCTTTGGCGCCCAAAACAGATACCCTGTTATAACCACCTTACATTCACAAATAAACCTACAGCATGATTATGGTCACGTGATCTAGGTGCTTTATCTTCAACGCCATCTACACTTGGAGAATGTGGTTTGGTTTAAATAGTTTTGTTGAAATAACTCTCCAACTTTTTTTCCCCCAAGTCATTCTCATTACAGATGGCTTACAGCAACCATACACAGGGTTTGGACATTAATACTGAAACACAGGACAATTAAGTGTTAGAGATGTCATGCCTAAATTTGACCAGCCTAGTGGCCAATATTTATTTATGCTAATACTGGTGAAATGTGCAGAGTGTGAAGGTATAATTGGCTGAGTGATCGCAGTTTTGCTTAAAATATTGCAATGCACACACCAACAAACAAAACCACAGCTACAACTCATAATAAAAGCTACCACTTCAAGTTTCCGGTTTCCATGAGAACTGTTTGTCGGAAGCTCCACAGGGTCAATATACTGTACATGACGGGGTTACTATACCCAAACCTTTGGTTACGTGTGCCAATGCAAAATGTCGGTTTCAACAGTGCCAGTGCCATCAGCAAAAATCTTGGGCTGTGTACAATGTGAAACTTATTGTTCATAATGAGTCCAACTTAACTGACTTTCCCCACATCCAAGAGGGTTACTCTTGACTGTTGCATGCCCAGAGTGAAGCAATACTTGTGCTAGGTATGCATGTCACTGCCAAGGACTACAGAACCATTCTGGAGGACCATGTGCACCCAATGGTGCGAACATTGTATCCTGATGTTAATGCCATGTATCGAGATGATAATGCAACAACACACACGGCAAGACTAGTGACGGAGTAATTTGATAAACATGAAAGTAATGTTGAAAATCTCCCATGGCCTGCAGTCCCCAGATCTAAATGTTATTGAGCCACTTATGGGTATTTTGGAGGAGCGAGTCAGTAATTGTTTTCCTCCTCCAGGATCGCATAGTGACTTGGCCACTATTCTGAAAGACGAATGGCTCAAAATCCCTCTGGCCACTGTGTGGGACTTGTGTTTGTCATTCCCAATACAAATTGATGCTTTATTGGGCACAAAATGAGACCCTACAACATACTAATGTATTATTGTGATCTAAAACCAGGCATTTCAGTTTCATTGCCCAAGCCCTGTACAGGATGTGTTAGTTCTTATCATCAAACAATCAGCCGTTTTGAATAAGCATAAAATTCTCTTTTTCTACATTGTAAATGAGTGTGAGCCATCAAAGGTGAAAGGGAATTTCAAGCAAATGATGTGCAATACAGATATACATTTTTTATGGTTCAATTTTTCCGAGCAAAACAATGACTATGTTTTTACCACAGATGAAGCTCTCGAAAATGTATCTAAAATTTTATGACATTGAAGGACCCCATTGCAGCAACAGCTTACTTTCATTTTAAATAGTTTTTTTTACTTTGCCACTATCCCTTAACCCTTTAAGCTTTACCAGTTTGTCAACAAGATCATTTATACATCATTAAAAATATAATAAAATTGATATGAAGATATTCATTTTCAGTTTGTTGAGTCACAGTGGAAAATTATTTCATCCATATTTTGAAACAATATCATTTAGAATGCACTTTTTTGTTGTTTACCAAAATGGGATGTCTCGTCCTAACTACGACATAAAATAATTTAAAAAAGCTTTTAAACACAACAAATATTATTCTCCAATGGATATTTGGACACACATTTACCCAAATATGGATGTCACCCATATATTATTTCTAAATGATGACATTCTTTCTTCAGCGCAACACAAAATGCAAAGCAGCACACCCTGACTGCTCAATTCAAAGTGCAACAGCAGCAGTAAGCAACTCAAGCTTCAAATATAACAAAAGAATCTGAGAGCCACAGTTGACCTGTTCTGCAACTGGGGAATTTTAGGTTTTGACTTAAAAACCTTTAGTTAATTTTCTAATAAAAATCTTATGTTGCACTGTAAAAAGAAAACTTGTGTGACTTTCCTGAAAAAATAAATAAATAAATTGTTCTAGAGTAGCATCAACATCAAAAACAACTCAGGATGCATACTAAAAAATTTTATACATTTATAAAGTTTATTTGATGTGTATTTACTATGAATTGAGCAGCATGGCCACACTTACCTTTGAGTGCAGAGAATTTAGCTATTAAGCATTTATGCTGCTTTTATTGACACTGTAGGGTGGACCACTTGATTCCAAGCACACAAATACCCAGAGTTAATACATTAATAAGAAGCCAAAGATTGCTGCTCAAAACAAATCAATGCTTTACATGTACACTCACTGACCACTTTTTTAATTTATCGGGTTGGAATCTCTTTCCCGTGATTCTTCATAAGACTGATTCAAGAAGCCACCGGAAAAGTGTGACATAGATATTGATCCATAGATACATCCATGATGTGACTCTCTTGTTCTTCCACATCCTAACATGCTCTATTGGAGTGAGATCAGAGTTTAGTGAACTCTGTATCTTGATCAAGAAACCAGGTAGAGTTGACTCAATCTTTATGATGTTTTGTTCTGCCAGTAGCATCTCAAGATGAGCACAATGGTCTTAAAAGGATTGACATGATCAGCAACAAGGAATTGGTAGCATGGGGTCGAAAAGTGTGTCTTCATTTATCACACCAATAAACGTCTGAACCATTGCTTTCTGCTACGTTGCTGCCTGAATGTTGAAGCAGAAATTGAGACTTGTCAGATTAGGCAATCTTCTTTGCGTACTACCATTGTACACTTTTGGAAAGTCCAGGCAAACTGTAGCTTTAGCTTTCTTTTTCTAAGCTGACCAATGCATCACTGGTGTGCTCTTCTGCTCAGTGTTATTTTCATGGTCCATCAGTTGTTTTCTGAAGTCCAGCCTTCTGGTACCAACAAGTAAGTCTTGATGAAAGCCACAAAGGTGCATTAAGCAATATTTGAAAACCCAGTTCTGAACTCCAGTGTCAGACTGAGCCCTGAAGCACATTCGAGGTCAATCAACAGTAAGTAGCATCTCTAATCATGATAGGAGAGATATCAAATAGAGTTTGTTTTGGTGCTTTCAAATATCAAGTCATTTGTCAAAAGTTAGCTTAGTGCACCTTTAACACACCCGACTCATTTTGATCCTCTGTATGAACTTCAGCAGATGGTCTTTAACATTTCTGAAAGTCTAGTTGCAGAGTGTTGGCACCATTTGCCTGACTTATCAGCTATTCCTGAAAAAAGTGGTCTGTGAGTGAATGCTCAATTCTTTTTCCTGCTTCTTCAAACAACTGGGGGGTGGGCGGCGGGGAACAATTGTTATTACGGGGGCAACAATTGTTTTTACAAGGGTAAGTAGATTGAAGAAAAACTATTAAGGCAACTTAATGGATCTGTGTTGGGACATAATGAAGGAATTGTGTGGAAGCCAGTATTTTAAAGTGCACAATTATTCAATAGGTATTCGAAATAAATTCTCTCAGAAACAGCCACATGCATACATGGATATTAATAAAGCTCAACTCTTGATATAGCAAGAGTAGATAAAAAAAAAAAAATGAAGATCATATTTACATATAAAAGGCTTTTAGGCTCACATAGATTTGTTTTAATATATACAAAAACAGGATAACAATAACTACAGTTCCCAGGCAACTTATGTGGCAAACCAAATAAGCCTTAGGTCAACAGCAAATAAATAGACCTGTCAACCTATATTGACTGCCACATGAGAAACCAGAAAACTAAACGCAATACTGAATTATCAAGCATTCAAGCTGGGGTTGGTTGCATAAACCACTTAGCTTAGAATTCAAAAGTTAGTAACCATTTTATTTTTTAAGACTGGCCATAACTTTTAAAGTCAGTTACATAAAGGTTGATCACTAATGACTTTTACTCCTTGACGAACTGCTAGTTAGTCAAACATCTGGCTAGGTTTATGCAACTAGCCCCTGACCAGTTTATTAAAGATTAACCAGAAACCAAAAATCACACAATTCAGGTCTTTTTTTTTTCTAAATGCCTTTTAACAGCAAGCAGGTGAAAAATGACTGTATGATGGTTTATTATGAGACTGTTTTGTAAGCTTTATTGAGTGTGTACATGTGCGTAAACTACAAGAATAACATGTCAGATCAAACTAGATTAATAGAATAAAATAAAAAGAACACTAGTCAAATGCATCACTGCTACAAAACAATCACACAAAGTTTAACCTATTAAAATAAGACAGGATAAAACAAAAAGGATTTACAGTATTCAAAAAATTATACCAAGGCCATTTATTGTTTACTACAGGATTGACCGATGACTAAGAACCAGCTTCTGAAGAGTCAATGCTCTTTCTTCATCAGGCATCACACTTCAATGAAGATGACGATTTCATGAAATTGTGACCTGCAACAGAAAATAAAAAAGAATTATTAAAAAAAAAAAAAAAAGACGAAGTAAATTTTAATAACTTGTATTAAATGTTCTTTTAATCACTGTTGTAAACTAATGATTGAGGTCAAGTCAAGATATTCTCTTTAATTTAAAATTACTGCAGAAGCTAATTTTGTCGGATTCTACACTTAATGTCCCTAACGAGATCTCGCACGTTATTTGAAGCACTTTTTTCTTAATTCAGATCATTTTATGAACTTGCAACTGTGCTCAAATCCACATAAAACAATCTCTTAAATCGAATGAAAATAAACTTAAGCAGTTGATCGTGATGCATTGAATTGACATGGCACATAGAAAAAGAAGGCTTTATAAGAATAACATGATATGTAAGACAATACATCAACAGTGAGATCTAGACTGATAATATTTAGATTTTAAAGTAAAATCTATTAGTGTTTATTGGTATTATCTATCTTCACAATGAAACAGAAAAATTCATATTTGTAATTCTCAGCCGATATCTGTTAACAGTTTCCAAATATTCATTCTTTCATTTTCTTTTCAGCTTAGTCCCTTTATTAGTCAGGAGTCACCACAGTGGAATGAACCGCCAACTTATTCAGCATATGTTTTTATGCAGCGGATGCTCTTCCAGCTGCTACCCAGCGCCGGGAAACACCTACACACACTTGCATTCACACTCATACACTACAGCCAATTTAGCTTATTCAATTCACCTATACCACGTCTTTGGACTGTGGGAGAAACCCACGCGTACGTGGAGAACATGCAAACTTCACACAGAAATCTCAACTGATCCAGCCGGGGCTCGAACCAGCGACCTTCTTGCTGTGAGGTGATCGTGCTAACCACTGAGCCACCGCGATGTCCGGTTTCCAAATATAATATTAGTTATTGGCCTACATTTTTATTGCAGACCATCTCTAATAAATATTTATTCATTTCGATCAATGACCAACTGAAGTGAAAAGATTTGCTTTGATAAATGAGAACAGCTTTACTACATATATTTTTGTGCACTTTGAAATGTCATCTAGTGAACCAAAAGATTTAAATTTTTTTTTACATTTTGGGTCCCTGTTTAAAAGTATAACCTGCAGGATGTAAAACACCCTTGAACTCTCCCTCTATTTTGCTGAAAGCAAAAGCTGAAAACAAAACGGCTCTATGTTTCTATCCACATAATGAAATGACTATAAGTCTTGACTTTTCTAAAAACAGTTTGACAAGATACTCACCCTAAACTCTGTACAAACGTCATTACAAAATCTCCTAAAAATACTTGGTGCGGTTGAGAGCTCTCTGAGCAAGCTGGCCGCTCTCATCTGTGATTTTTTCCCAGTCTGTCTGACCGACAACAAAACCAATCGCACGCTTTCGGTCGGCATCCTTCTGCTCTTCAAGATCAGCCCAGCGCACCTGCAAGATCAGCGAGTTTAATAAGTGCTAAGTTTGTTCAAATCATGACCCTCCCTAAACTAACAAAACAAAACTATTTAAATCAGATCATCAAGTCTTGTTTGGAAACATAAATACAGACCAACAATACAATCCTTTTCAAAAGATGAGACTCAATCTGCAAAGCTCAAGAACATTGAAAACAGAACTTAACACAAAACGGCAAAGTGCAAAAGGTCAATTTAAAAAAGTGCTTTACCCTCTTTTTGCCAGGTTCAGACATACGAGTGGCATAGTCATCAGGCAGCTGAAGAAAGTCTTCCATGCCGGACAATCCAGCGTCACGTTTTCTCTTGCCTCCGCCAACCAGACCATCCAGTTTGTCTGGAAGAATAAAGCAGCATCTAAAGTCATTATCAATTCCATTCCATAAACACTTATTTGTGTCAAAGCTACTAAAATAATCCTTGTTGTTACGATGCTCAAGAATACATTTACAATGGGGGAAAAAAATATTCTTAAGGAGCTGTTGACATACAATTGAACCAGATTTTGGTAAAAACCCAAACAATACAAACATAAAATTATAACAAAAGAAAATTGTTATGTGTAACAATGAAATGACACACGAGAAGCACTGAACAACTGAAACGTATTTAATACTTTATAGAAAAGGCTTTTTTGGTGATGGCAGCTTAAAGACACTTCTCATATGGAAAATGAAGTCACACGAACTGCACAGGTGTGCATTTTTTTCTTTTCACAGTCTTCAACAGTGTAAAAATCTTGATGGTTCTGTGGGTCTTGTCTAACAAATCTGATCTTTGTTTTGTGTTTTCTATTGGATTGAAGTCAGGTGATGGCCTGGGCCATTCTACAGCTTAGTTTTCTTTCTCTGAAAGCATTTGAGAGTTTCCTTGGCTGTGTTTTGGATCATTGTCTTGCTGAAATGTCCAAAGCCATTTCATTTTCATCATGCTGTTAATGTAGATGTTGGACTGAAGCAGCTATTACTCATTTACAATGATGAAGGGCAGAGGGTTGCTGAATAACTAGAGATTTCAGCTACTGTCTGGGCTTTTACTGCCTTTCTACACCTTTCTTCATGTGTTCTATATTTTTTTCCTGTGTCATTTTATTACACATAACTTAATTTATAAACTAATTGTTTTCAAGTCAACGGCACCTTTAGAAACATGTTTTCTGAGAAAAATGGCGACGTGTTGAATACTTATTTCCCCCACTGTATATCATATTCAAAGTTCTGATACTTTTCTCAAGAGGTTAAAAAATAAATCAATATGAATAAAGTGGTTTAATTAGTCATTTGGAGAGATGTAACCGCTTTAAAAAATGTTGAACAACAGAGTGAGCTCTAATCACATATAAACAAACATAAACAGAAACTCAAATGTGTGGCGTGACATGTAGAAATGAACATTATTTGTTCTCACACATCAAGCAAACATACAGGAGCTTCTGTGACCAGACTCGAATGCCATAAACATTATTCGGTGATCAATGCTTATATTGGATACACTACATCTTTTAATTTTACAAAGCAATCATGTCTCCTCAAAAGAATTTAATAAAGTCCTCAATTGATTTTTTTGTCTCTTCAAAAATGTTTTGAATGTAATCTTTCAGAATTGATTATTAATATCTTGTGTTCTGAAGCTGAACGACAAACATGAGGGTGTTTATTTTTATATACAAATTATACCAAACCATTAAATCAAAACATACTGTACAAACATTAGAAATGACATTAATTCAATGATTGAGTAAAACAACAAATACCCACCCAGCTTTGCTTCTGAAGTGTCCATCTCCCATTTGCTTTTCGGAACGTATCCCTATATTACAGAGAGACACTCCAGGGGTTAATCCTCAGGGGATGAGAGACAGAGGGACAGACAGTGTGAAAGAAGGGGAACAGGTACAGAACAGGGGCTGGGGAGCAATGGTGATGCTTTGGATAATGAGAGGATAAGCTTGAAAAAGACATCATTAATAAGTCACAAAGGCAACAATAAACTGATTTCGATATTCAAGACGAGGAAATGTTCACTAGAACATAGCAGAATAGCATGCATATTTGAGGACTTTAATTAAAAATTGACGAATTCATTTTGTACTGAAATTCAAGCCACATTTTGACATATGTGAGAAGACAAAACGCCAACAGCACAACAAACGGGAAATACCCAAGAGTGACAAAAAGTATACAAGTATGCAAAAGTATTATTGTCCACAACCTTCAGGAGTATTTCTCAATCCCGCACTAAAAAAACAGCCACATCGCTGCATTTCTGGATTGAGAAACATTGAGCTAAAGAAAGTTTTTCTTGCATTTGCCAAAAATAACTGTAGGAGTTTTTTTTAAGTATGTGTATAGGTAAATATCCATCTTTCAATTAAAATGAAAAGCTTTAGTATCTCAATACTGGCTGATTACACTACAGAAACTAAGCAAATTACTTTAAACTTAGTATGGTCATCCACACACAGCGCTTGTACAAAAGCTAAACATTTAGGCAGTAAATTAATTCTCTTTCATTTAAAAGTTTGGACTGCTTTGATGTAATTCACTATATTTTGATCTTATACAGAATTTCTGAAACAAATGACAGATTACATCCTTTTTTCACCAAGTACTTTTATGCCAAACATCTACAGGAATAAACTTGTTACTGCGATTGTTACTTCTTGTTTCTTATTGTTTGCTACTTTGATTTAAATCTATAATAGTATAATTTCTCAAAGATATAAACAAATATATAATGGTTTTATATAAACATATTTTTAAAAATGAAGTTGCACCTACAACCAATCATAATAAACAAAAAGCTGTGTAAACAAAGATCTGAACAAACTGGAAATGAACAGCCTGACTGGAAGAGAGATTGAGTGTTTTACAACAACCTGTACAAGTGTTTATTTCATCCAAGCTGCTCAATTAGAAACCTATGAATAATAATCCAAAGCATATTTATGAATAATAATACAAAGCATATCTATGTTTAATTTTTAGATGTGAAAAGTAATACTGACAATACTTCTTAAATACCTTAAGAAAATTATTTTTAGAGGTTTTAAATGATTGGTACTGATACCAGTAATGAGAAACTGAACGTCAATGAGGCCAAAACATAGATTGTAATTGTTTTTTCTTAACATTTTACTTTGTTTTAAACCATTATCAATGTTTAATATTGAATGCTTGAACACTAACAACATGTACTTTGACCTCAGTATAAAATAATAATAATAATAATAAAGGTTTTGGTGTTCTAGCAGTTAATAAATAAAACTGCATACTTCCTATGAAAGAACATTTTAGCCAGGTATCCTTCACTCTATTTATGAATATTAGTAAGGAAGGTATTGGGCTACTCTGCACATGATCATAAATAGTCTAAACAAACACTTATATCGTCAGCAGAATGATTCTGGATTATGCAGAAAAAAAAAACATGGTTCAAATGAGGAATTTATGTCCATTTTTAAACAACAATGAAAAAAACATACTGCTGCTTCAACTTCAGAAACACATCAGGATGAACAAGCATTAGAATTCAAATAGCTCATTTTAAAACTAACAACTGTCACAAACATAACCAAGAGTATGAATGTATGTGGGTGTGTATATGTGTGTTTGTGTGTGTGTGTGTGTGTATATTCAGGATTTTGATTTCACAATTAAATTTTCACAATTTTCTTTATGAAAGAAAATTTTCTTCAGAATGAAATTGAAGACATACAGTCAATTAAACTGTGCCATTTTGAGTCTACTACTGCGTGTTTCTTTGTTAAATAGAAGAAAAAAAACTATATTGAAATCTTAAAGTTACACAAATAAAAGAAATCACTTCAAATAAAGTTAGGCTTTGTCTGTGCTCTTTCCATTTAAAAAGAAAAAAATGCAGCATACATGCAGAAAGAGCAGTTTGTAATTTATAGTAGAAAGTATAATTTCCCAATTAAAGAAAAACAGAATTGTTTGGCTTCATAACTAACAAAAACCTTCCAAAACTGAAAATAAGCTGAATAAGACGCAGATTACAATTCTGCCAGCAGGTGGCGCTTTCAAACAGCAATGACAGTGTTTCCTATGTAAACTTTTCTGAACAGTCAGTCAAACTCCTCCGATTGTATAGCGTTTGTTTTGCATCTCAACCAATCTGATACACATATTAAAATCAATTTTGCGCTTCAACATTACAGCTGTATCATAAATACAAATTTGCATGTAAAAAAATGCTTCACTTTGCACAAACTTTATGGTTAAGGAGATCTCTATCACAAGTCATTTTGTTAAAAAAAAAATGTACTAAACCTTGTTTAAATTTAGAAAAGCCTATTTTTTTCACATTTAAATAGCCATTCAGTTTAACTTTTAATGCAAAACAAGCCATGTTATATTCAAGTTTAAGAACATTGAATGTATTAAAGAATATTGCCATAATGCTAACTGCTCATGTGACAGCTTTCTCACAATTTTTGTCTACACATCTACTGCAAAGAATTCTGTAGCAATTCCAAATCAACCCTCAAGTCAGAAGAACTCACCACAAAGGGTTTACAATAAATTCTATCTACAGAAAAGATACACAAGGTTGATGTCTGGTGTCGGTCTTATTACAATAAGCAATTTATTGAAGTAAAGGCTATATTGTGAGACTTGCTGTAAGATAAACCAAAGAGAAAAAAAAAAAAAAAAATGTGCAGTGCTTCCATATCCACCCTATTTCCATTGCAGAAGCCAACCGTTTTATGTGAATATGTGAGATGTTGAATAAACTGAAAAACATTAGAGCAGTAAATGCCAAAACTGTTTGTGCTACAACTCAGCGTGCTTATAAAGATAAGGGGGTTACAACAAATTGAGATACTTTGAGGATGTACAGCACTAAATTGAAAAAAAAGTTTAAAATTCTGTATTTGGAATTCAACGACTACAACAAGCAGGAAATACAGCACAGTTGTTTTTTTGGTTTTTTTTTTTTGTAAATATCCACAAATCGGATTTATGCACAAAATTAGTTTTCCAGCGCCCGAAAAACGACCGGTGACAGGTTTATGTGACCATCTTCAATTTCATGAAGTTTGCTTAACAGCACTGATAATGTAATTTCAATTAAACATTTTCAGTTACTTAAGCATTCATTTAGTAGTTAAAGCATAAAACAAAAAGATGTTTAAAAGTCAAGAGCAGCAGCTCAGTGCAGAACATCCATTAAAAATATTGTGGTAAAACAAAAGACATGGACCAGAACAATGAAATTGAATGCAGTACTTCTTGTCCGAGATTTATATGGTCTTTTAATCAGGCAGTGAATTTCACTGATTTAAGAAAAAAAAAAAAAAAGGATGAGATCTTAAAAACAGAGTGTTTATAACGCCATTACAGATCACAAGAGGCACCCGATGGCCTTATTTAAAATTTAAAGTCTCAATGCATACGGTCTATTGTGTATCTGTTTAATATTTGGCTACATAACGTCAAGACTAAGACAAAACTACTACATAGAGAAACATTCTTGCATTCATCTGGCCAACAAGCCAAAGTCTGGAATATAACTAAATGACTGAGACTTGCATCCACTAAATGATTGTAGTTATATTTAAAACCACACTAAAGTGGATTTATTTTGCTGCCTGATTCTTAAAGGCTCAAAATAAAACAAATTAGATTCAGAAAGACTTTCCACTAGAGACCATTCTAACAAACTTTATTCATTGCAGTTTGCGTACTTCAGATAAGTCTGCTGTAATGGAGCTGCAAGTGATAATTAGCCTTGCTTTTCCTAGTAATAATTTTTTTTATAAATAAATATTGAGCTACAGGGTTCCCAACCCTAAAGACTAAAGAACTGAATTTCCATGACCTATAATGGATGAAAAAACAGGCTGCTGAATTGTTCCGTACAAAGATGTGGTCACACTCCACTTTTCGCTCCAAAGACTTCATTTAGTCTGCATGCAAATGCAGCAATCAGGAAACGCAAGCTTGTGCAACAAGTTCTACATGTCACTGAGTTCCAAAGTACAAGGTTTGGTGAACTCTGACCTGCATAATAATGTCACATGATTGCGTGAGACCAATTTAAAAAAATAATTAAAAAAATAAATAAATCAAAGCATGTTCTTTTCCACTTTATCAATGTCTTAACAGCTTGTTTTATTCCATCACTTTCCACAGCGCCGCACAACAGAATTTTACATGCACAAACTCTAGTATGAGCGCAGTTTAATAGTTGAGCTTAAAAACATTTTGCATGATTTTGATAGTCACGTTAAGAGCAACAATGGATAAAACAATGAAAAGCCATATTTACTACAGTCATACACGTGTCAAGAACTGTTTGCTCAAGCCAAGTATTAAAACTAATAATATTATAAAGAGCAGTTTCTTGCAGACCAATCATTTCACTTCATAAGTCCTTGGTGCATAATCAGGACTGATGCGAGTTTACCATTACTGACTTCGATTATCCAAAAATCACCAAGGACCACTGATTCAGCCAAAAATTTAACAAGCTTTTGAGTAAACAATCCCATTTACAGGTATAACCTGGTGACTGCATTCAACTTTATTGATTGCCAGTTGACAAGTGGAAAAAGGAACAAAATGGTGCTGAATAACAGCCTAATTGGTAAAACAAGAGGAACATATACAGTACACATTATAGAAAAAATTAACTAACATATAAAAGGACAAAAAATCCTTGCACTGCATGACAAGAGGAAATATCAAATTGTCTGACATTCAATGTCTGCAATAGATATTTTAAAAATCCATAATACTTCAGAAAGTCCTTGCCCTATGGGAACCCTGTAGCCATCTCAAGCATGTTTCAAAATGCAAAAACTTACTTTCAATTAAAAAAAAATATAACAAACTACGAGATAAAAAAACAGTCATCTATTATGTATGTGCAGCATTGTAAGCCAAAGTATTTTAAGCTAAAATGCTGTGGATGCATCAATGAAAATGTCAGCAAATATGAAGATTTGGGAGGAAAAATGTAGAGAGAAGCAATTAGACAAATGCAATTACACAACATTTCATGAGTAAACTTGTCTTTTCAGTTACTTGAATGCGAGAAAAACTTACATTAATAAGATTACATACTATTGCAGTTGACAAAATATTTAAGCAAGCACTAAATCATCCATATTAACAATATGGATTGCAGTTAGATTGAATAGAGATTCAATGTCTCAGAGGTATTTGTATCTTGGGAATAGAGTATCCTAAAACACTAGTGCAAAATCAAACGAGTACTTACCTTGCTTTGGTGAGAAACTGGAACAATTAACTCTAAAGTCACACTTTAAGGTATAGGATAAAAGAGGCATGCATGAAAAGAGAGGTCCTACCAGATCAGTCTCATCGTCGTCATTTTTCACTTCAGCTTTTGGCTCGTCTGATGGGTTGAAGTCTTCCATCTCCACCTAACACAGAAGCAGCTTATGTTACTTTGAGAAGAAAAGCATCAGGCATATTCATTTAAATCCACTTTAATACTGGATATAACAGCACAAGTCATCAAGACACTTACATCTTCGATTGCTGCGTCCTGCAGAAGAGACCTGATATCGAGTCGCACCATATGAGGTGGTGCAGACTCCCAGCCACCGGACAGCTGTTATCAAGAGTAGCATTAGTTAGGCTTAATTTTACAGAATATACAACACTTTTGAAAATGCCAAATGCTCAAAGAATGGCCAAAAAATATACCTTTCCAATATCCTTCAGTGTTCGTCCATGGATGTTTCTCTTGACACACGTTTGCTGATCAGTCGTGATTTCAGCCAAATACACCTAAAAGTATAAAAGTAGTAAGAAAGGGTTGCTTTTAGGGCTGCAACAAATGTATTTTGATAATCGATTGTTAGAACGATTAATGATCAATGATTATATCAATAACTAGCAATTAAGCTCTAAATTAGCTTTTGCAACTAGTTAAAACAGTTATAGTGCTTTTTTTTTTAAATCCCTTCAGCTTTTCAAACGGTTGTCAAGGTTTTCGAATTCTGTTCAAAACAAATAAGCTCTAAGCATTGTTTACCTTTTTTTGTTTCCTATCAATAGAAAACAAATTTCAAGCCAAAAAAAAAAAAATACTGAAAGCAGCATTAAAAGTATTTCTATAACACCTGTTCAGTCTTAAAAAAAAGAAAAAAGAGCATTTACTTTAGGACACACAGAATGGTAAAATTTTAAACTGCAAAAAGAAATATATAACATAAAAAAATGTATCAGTAACAGACATGACTTTGTTCTTCCTAAAATTTCCTTTGTAAGTTGTCATGTGTCAGTTTTGTTTGACTAGTGTGAAAATCCAGATGCGGCTCGCTCCAGGTCTAATTGAAATAGTTCGGGGGTAGAGTGAGAATCTGTCAGGCTCTGACACAGCTGTTATGGGAGGGCTAACTGCACCCAAGCACAGAACTGGAGATGTTTGGGTTCATATTTCATAAACATGAACTATAATGGTTTAATAAAGCTGCTGAAGCCACTCTGAATTTTTGATGTGCCTTACAAAACATTTCACTATTTCGAATTTGTCATAAGATGGTCAGCTCACTGTTTCCTTCTACTCCAAAAGCCAACTGTGATATTGCAGGCCCTTACATTGGGTAATGTGATCACACAATTACTCAACAATGTTATTTATGAAAAACGTCAGCTAATCATTTCAGCTCCAATTGCTTTTAGTCTTTCAATGAATTCTCAGCAACATAAAAATGCTCACCTCAAACCCTTTGGTTTTAGCAGCACTCCAGAACTGGTCAAAGTACTTCACTTTATCATTGATGGCATCCAAAATTATAAAGGGGAAAAAGCCATCATCCAGTGTTTTCTTGAATGTCTTCAACATGCTGCTTCGGTAAGTATCTTCCATCTCTGGTTCATACTCATATTCAAGCACCTGAAGAAAGATTTGCATGATTTTGAGAAAATCATTTTGAGAAAATAAGGATTTGTTTCACTATGTAAAATGAGTGACAGATATGTTCAGACCTTGGTCTTGATACGTTTCCCAGAGTCAGGGTCCTTCTCAATTTTTTCCACTTCAGTCATGAAGTAATCATCCAGGCCGAGAACTCTGGGTGGTGCACCACCACATTCAACCTCTTTATCCTAATTCAGATAAATAAATAAAAAAAACTTTTTTTTTTCATAGCTGCACAATATACAATTCAAGCATTGACAAAGATATGCCAAGTGGTTAAATACGTGATCTCCTGTAGAAATCGAGGTTCCCAACAAGTAACACAACTCAGAATGCCTGTGATTTGTGGACTATTTCCAAGGTTAACCCAAAACAGAATGAACATTTATCATTTGCAAATTTCTGACAACGACAATGTAAGTTAATTACCCGAATAAGTTTTGCGACGTGACTTTTACCACTTCCAGGTAATCCACGCATGATAACCACAATCTGGGAAAAAAACAAAAACACAAAGTACAATAAGTAAATATCTAGCAATTAAAAACACAGCATTGTAATAACAACAAAAATGACATGTGCAGTATACCCTGTCAGGCCGAGTTGATCGACCAGGGGGTTTTAGGATGTCCTCTGCGTTCTTTATCTCTGGTTTCTTCTCCACAGGTGGGGCAACAGGTGCAGATGGAGGAAGTGATGTGGGTGGAGGTTGCCGTTCATCTGGATAACTCCTCCGTTCACCTGGGTAAAAGAAATAGACATCATACATCAGCCTCAACTTAAAACCAAACATTGTTACAACTAGAAAAAACTCACTCTGCTTCTGGATCCTTTTAAATAAAATTAAATCTTTGCTTCACTTTTTTTGGCCAGGGCAGTTTAAATGCCTCTTTTAAATGAACTCTTTACAGAAAAAGCACTATAACACTAAATTGATAGTTCACCCAAAAATGAAAATTACCTTATTTGCTCTCACCCATGTGGTTTTAAACCTTTATGCATTTCTTTATTCTGTTGAACACAAAAGAAGATAATTTGAAGAATGCCAGATGGTGGGACCCATCAACTTCCATAAGAGGAAAAAAATGCTTGTGGAAGTCAATGGGTGCAAGCAACCATCATTCTTCCAATTATCTTTCGTGTTTAAAAGAAGAAAGACACTCAAAGGTTCAGGACAAGTGACAGGTAAGTAACGATGACAATTTTTGGGGGGGGGGGGGGGGGGGTGTAAACGATCCCTTTAAAAACAATACTCACATCATTTTCAAAAGCAATGATTGATTATTTTATAATGCAAATACCATAGCTTGAGGATCCGTGGTCATAATGCTCAAGACTCCTTTCGTAGGAAGATCTCTCATAGCTTGGTCGATTATAAACCTCTCGATCTCTGCTTGATCGGCTTGAGTGTTCTCTTTCTCTCTCTCTGTATGCTGGACGAGGCCCGAGTGAAGCTCTAAAACATGACATACAAAAAACAATCAACGCAACATTCTGAATCAGGGATGCTCAACCCTGGTTGTGGAGATCTAGCTTTTTGCAGAGTTTAGCTCAAACCCTGATTAAACAAAACTAAACCAACCAAGTTGGATCTGAAGAAGGACTAGGTAATTAAATACATGCATTTAATAAAGTTTGCAGCAAACCTCTGCAGGAAGGTAGATCTCCAGGAACAGGATGGATAACCCCTGGTCTAGACATATAATACTATGATTGCAAAATGCTACTCTTGACAGTTATTATGATGTAGATGATGAGATGTTCTAAAACTAATAAGCCAATGTGCACAACATGTTCACGAAAAACATGCCACTGCAATGTAAACTACTTACCGCTCATCTCGTAGGTAGCGGTCCCTTTCATATCTGTCTCTCTCATAATCCAGAGGCGGCTTCTCCCTATATGGATCTCTCTCCCACTCCCTGTCATAATCTCTGGAAGCATATGGGTCACTTCTTCGGTCATAATATGGATCTCTGTGGCCAAGCAGCTCTATCCAAAAAGAGAGGTTGATCAGAAACCCACAAATGAAAATAAACAAATCCAATGTACTTTCATATTAACAAAGCAGGACCAACCTTTCTCATAAGATCTCTCAGATGGTGATGGGGCAGGTCTCAGCAAGACCCTCTCTCCATAAGAAATCCTTTCCACTGTTGAACCGCCATCTGCAGAACAAAAAAAAAAAACAAATGTAAAAAAACTACATAGTTTGACCAGATGCATTTAGAATTAAGTTAACCAATTCAGAACATTTACTGACCACGACCATGCCCATAGTCCACTGTTTTAGCAATGAATGAGGCTGTAGGGGCAGATGATGAAGAAAGAAAATCTGTAGATGAATTTGAGGGCAAACCAGCATTGAATGTCTGACCGGAAATTGTCTGTCCAGTTTCTGACAATAGGTTGGTAGCCTGCAATACAAAATGCTCAGGCAATCAATTGCTTTCCATAACCAAACTATTGTAATACTAAACATTAGTATGCACAGTTAGCATACCTGCAGGGCACTTTTAACCTCTGGTGGAATTTCCAATCCAAGGATGCCAGCAGGAAGCTCTGAAGGCAACCCAGCTGACTCTGTTGTGGAAACCTCTCCTAAACCCTTTTTGCTCTCCTGGAGCTCTCTATGGACAAACAAGTTTAATCAAGTTATGAATTCTCAACAGTTTGAAGTGTATGAATGGCATGAATAATTTGTCTGAATAATTTTACCCTGTTGATAAATTCCATTTTACCTTATCATTTTTAGCTCCTGGGCAGCTTTAAGAATAATCTCATGCTGCCTTTGAGAAAGAGCAAGTACAGTTGTAGTTGCGCTAGGTGAAGACTCATCAAGTGGGGTGTCTGTGGCTTGAGATGTGGGATGGCTAGCTAGTGGATCCAGTCCATGTTCATAATCCGTTTCACTAAGTGAACGAGAGTATCCTCTTTCTGGTGGAGGTGGAGGTGGGGGCCTTTCCCAATCAGAACGGGAATGAAATGGAGGCTCCCGATCTCTGTCTTGATAAGGTGGATCATCAGGATAACAAGGTCCCCTTCGTTCTTCTCTATATCGGTCTTCCTCATAAGAGAATGATCTTTCTCTTCCCTCTAACCATGGATCCTCTCTGACATGTTCTGGAGGACGATGTGGAGGATAGTCTCGTTCAGGTTGCTCCCTGTCCCATTCCTCACGAGAGCCGTAATACTCATCTCCATGCTCATAATCTGCATTGTATTCATGAGGTGGCCTTCTGTACACATCATCCTCTGCACCATATGGGTATTCACCCTCATAATTCTCTTCTTCATGAGGTGGTGGGCCATGCCACCTTTCTCTTGGCATTGCAGGCCTCATGGGTGGTCTTCGAATGCCTCTTCCCATTTCATGGGGCGGCAAAGGTGGACGTCTAATTCCTCTACCACGAGGATGAGGCCATGTAGGCTCTCTGTCAATTTCTTCTTCATATCCATGAGGACCAGCTGGTTCCCTAGCTAAAATGTCATGAGGTGCTGGTGGTCGCCTCAAATCTCGCTCCATCATGCCATGGCGGGGTAATGGTCCCCAAGGGCCTAAACCACGTCTGAATCGTGGTACAATTCCCCCTCGTGGTCGAAACTGAGGAGGTCCAAGTGGGTTATGTTGCAAACTTCCAGGAGGAGGAGGGCGCCTTGGACCTTGAAGCATAAATCGCGGATGGAAAGGAGGTCTTCTGGGGCCACCTGGAGGAAAAGGAGGTCTAGAACGCATGGCAGGTCTTTGCTCTGCCCAGTATGGATCTTCTTCCTCCCAATAATCCTGTGGTTCTTCTTCCCAGTTTTCATCTTGGTGAGTGCCCTCTGGGTACTCCTCTGGAAAGTGTTCCTCCTCTGGTTGCCAAATTTCTAGAGGTGCTTCCTGATCAGTTTCTTCAGGACCATCTAAAGAGGGATCTCTCCAATTAAAATCTTGATCCTCACCATGGCTTGTGATACCTGGTTCCTGATGGTCAAAGGAATCCTCCTCAATTTCTCTTTGGAAATTGGGATCAGCCATTGGTCCTCCATACTGCCCTCGACCACGTGCACGACCCCTGCCTCGGAGAGGCATTGGTCCTTGGCCTCGTCCTCTTCCCCGTGCCACCTGTGGTGGAACTTGCTGATTTATCATGGGTAGTACCCTAGGAGCCTCCTTGGGTGTATCAGGCTTAAATTTATTGTTTTGAGGAGGCTTTACTTGTTGTGGTGGCCCATTAGCAGTATGACTGGTCTTAGGAGGTTGCAAGTTAGAGTTTTTGTTTGTGGTGTCTGGGCTATCCATAGGTGCAGATGGTTTTGTAGTAACTTCTTTTGGTTTGTCTTGCTTTGCACTGTCTGCATCAGTATTCTCAGAATTCTTAGTTTGAGGAATGGGTCCACTCTGAATAAAAAATCCATCCACTGAGTCCGTGAGGTCGTCTGTCATGGATGGAGCAGTGGAATCATTTTCTTTTTGGGTACTTTGACTTAAAGGATTTTTATCTTTTTCTGGGTCTGTATGAGATGGAGGAACTGGCTTTGCCTCAGGTTTTGCTGATTGTTGCTTTGTCTGATTGCCAGTGACAGGACTGGGTTGTTGACCAGAACCAATTTGTTGAGAAGCTACAGGTGGTCTTTCAAAGCGTGTAGGGTTATTCTGTCTAGGGGGGTTCTCCAGCCTTGCACCTGGAAAGAGAGGATTACCTCTAGGAGGTTGGCTAAATCGCTGACCAGCATCAAATCTAGGCGGTCCACTAAATCGTTGCTGGGGTGGCTGTTCAAATCGTGGGCCTCTAGGACCCTCAAATCTGAAAAAGAAAACAAAAATTAGTTCTCTAGCTCAAGACAAATGTGTTAATCCAAGTAATTTTCATTCTGAATTACCTTGGGCTGTCAAATCTTCCATGGGGCCCAGGTGGTCCACTTCCTGGTCCAGAAGGTCTAACCCCTGGTCCAGGTGGTCTACCTCCTGATCCATATGGTCCAACCCCTGGTCCAGGTGGTCTAACACCCAGTCTTGGTGGTCCAGCCCCAGGACCAGGCGGTCCAGCCCCAAGACCAGGCGGTCCAGCCCCAGGACCAGGCGGTCTTACTCCAGGACCAGGCGGTCTAACCCCAGGACCAGGCGGTCTAACACCAGGACCAGGCGGATTAACCCCAGGACCAGGTGGTCTAACCCCAGGACCAGGTGGTCTAACCCCAGGAGCAGGTGGTCTAACCCCAGGACCAGGTGGTAAACCAGTTTTACATGTTTCAGAGATAGAGTCCGGATCAGAAGGTGAGTGACCCTGTGGAATAACTGGTCCAGACTGTGGTGGGCCCTGTGTTGATGGTGCTGGCATGGCATCCATGGTAACTGGCGGTGGCATAGATCCTGGGCCTGCTAAATTCATGTTTCCATTTGGTCCCATTTGGACATTTGGACTTTGCTGCCCATATGGTCCCATCATGCTTCCATATGAAGAACCATATTGATGCTGCATGGCTCTTAAAGTCGTGAATCTCTCTTGCAGATGAGCTGAAGTTGAATTCATTTGCTCCTGCCATTGCCTCCACTGGGCTTCATAGTCATGTAGCTGATCTTTATGTGGGTACATCTGAAACTGTTCTAACCACAAATTAAAATGTCTTTCCCATTCTTGGTACAATGGAGCAAATCGCTGTTGCTGCATTTCGTAGTGTTGCAACTGCATTTCGAAAGGCATGGTCTGTGAATACAATTATACAATCACAATTAAATAATAAATGTAAGGTTATCTAATTTTTTTCTTTTTTCACCAAGATAGTTTCAGAGATATCAATGAAAATTAAAATGAGAGTGTACCTGTAGA
The DNA here is from genome assembly GCA_903798035.1 of Danio albolineatus. NCBI lineage: Eukaryota > Metazoa > Chordata > Actinopteri > Cypriniformes > Danionidae > Danio > Danio albolineatus. Next base: position 1,450,484 of record CAIGQQ010000480.1, read on the forward strand.
TGCGCTGGCTGTTGAATAACCTGTTGATATTGTTGCAGGATCTGCTGTAGTTGGGCATGCTCTTGCATTAGTGCCTGGTACTGAAAGCTGACTCTTTGATGCTGCACTTGCTGCCATTGAGCAGCTGCCACCTGCAGTTGCTGAAGACGTGCTGCTTCAGCTGGGTCTCCTGTATCATTGACACTACTGGACTGTGGTGAATAAAAGTAATAAATTAAAAGCAAATAAATCGCCTAAAAAATATATAACAACAAAAACCACGACATAAAAACACACACACATACATACAAACATACAATTGAGTGCTTACAGCAAGTAAAAAGTACCTGTGATTCGTCAGGTGGTGGTGGAGGTGGTGGTTCCTCTTTGGGTGGTGGGGGTGGAGGGGTGCTCTTTGGGGGTTCAACTGGAGGTGGAGGAGCTGAAGCATGGCTTTCATTAGAGGAACCTTGATTTTGCTTTGCCTTCTCATTTTTCAACTTTTGCAAATTTTGCAGGTGCTGCTGGTACCAGTATTCCTGCTGCTCCTATGAAAATATTAGTAATTATTAGAGCAGCACAATACTGGAAACATATGTGATGTTGCTGAGTATTGCGATATTTTTATAAATGTATTTTTATAAGCTTTATTTTTAAATCTTTCTCAAATTTATGTAGTAATATTACAATAAACAGGTTAAAGACATTCTTCAGATCTGATCAATTAAATTTAGTCTGGGAATGGTGTCCATGTGGGAACATTTAGTATTTTAAACACTATGAGTGAAAACCTCTGAGGATTTTCCTCTCTCATCTTGACTCGCCAATAGTATTTATTTTCAGCTTCATCTTTGTGCAGCTCCAGCCAATAGTAGAACAGCAACTACTGGGAAGGTGGGGATGATTATATATATATATATAAAAAAAGACCTTGTCTAGCTCTCTGCAACTCTTACATGGTCGCGCACTGAAGCTAAGCAGGGCTGCACCTGGTCAGTACCTGGACAGGGAAGATAGGTTGCTGCTGGAAGTAGTGTTAGTGAGGCCTGTAGGGGGTGCTCAACCTGTGGTTTGTGTGGGTCTTAGTAGGGGTGGGCGATATGGAAAAAATATCACGATTTTTTATCGGGAAATCACGATTCATGATTTTTATCCTGATTCTTTTTTAAGTTGATTTTTAAAGACTATTTTGCAAATTACAAAGGTACAATACAACCAAACTAATGTCCCAATATAAAAATATACTCTTACCATGTATTCATTCATTCATTCAGTTTCTTTTCGGCTTAGTCTCCTTATTAATCTGGGGTCGCCACAGCGGAATGAACCGCCAACTTATCCAGCGGATGCCGTTTCAGCCGCAACCCATCTCTGGACTGTGGGGGAAACCGGAGCACCCGGAGGAAACCCATGCGAACACGTGGAGAACATGCAAACTCCACACAGAAATACCAACTGACCCAGCCGGGGCTTGAACCAGCGACCTTCTTGCTGTGAGGCGACAGCACTACCAACTGCGCCACCGTGTCGCCCTTCTTATCATGTATGTTTAAGAATATTTTAATTAAGTGAAGATTTAATGCAAGTGCTATTCTGCAAATATAATATATGCAAATAATACTTCAGACTATATAATCATACAACCGAAATCTATAACCCTTGCATCCCTACTTGTTATGCAGTTCAAAACAACATATGAATGTGTTTGTAGAAGAAGCCTATTTGAGCAATACACTGCTTTTGTTGTGCTTTGAAATATAACATTTGAATGCGTTTGTAAAAAAAAAGCCACATTGTACAATGCAGTGATGTTATGTTGTTTCAAAATACAACATATTAACATTTTAATGTTGAAAAAGCCAATGTGGGTGACTTAAGGAGCAAAAAACAGCATATGAGCTCTTATATGGCTGTTGTGCATACGAGCATGCGGGTCTCTTTGCTTGTGCGCAGATTTCCTCTGTTCGTGCACACAACTTCTTGCGCTCTAATAAACGCTACTAAAGTGTGATTTAGTGCGTTTATGTAACGCGTGTGTCTCCAACATTTATAAAATTTGCTAGGAATATTTACGAATGTCTCCAACCTAGAGAGCAGCATTATTGCGTCCTGAAGTAAAGTGAAGCGGCTATAAACTCCAGCAAGAAAGTCATTGTATGCAGAACCATAGACGTTTATTTATAAAGAATATTTATGGAAACTGTTCATCTTAACTGAAAGCTACGCCAGTATGCTGGCCTAGCGCATCGCGCAGCCCTGTCAGCCAGTCTGTCCGTCAGCATGTAACCTTGAAGGGTTAAACAAATGACGCACAGCACTACTACTGTTACAGAAAAGTTCCCGCTGTTATAATTCACTTTACCTTTTAATACGTTTTGGTGCGATTATAACCCGCTATTTAAAAAAAACAACAACGACAGATGACTGAATGTTTTGAATGAGAAGCAGTAAAAGCCGTGGCGGGGTGAAATTTGGTGTGGCGCCCCGTCATGGAAGAATGAATGTAGCAGACTATATACTGCACTATATACTGCATTGCACTATATACTGCATGGCGATACAATTTTTCTGAAAAAGTGGATCGTGTAGTAATTTTTATCGTCCACGATCAAATATCATATTATCGCACAGCCCTAGGTCTTAGCGTCTCAATATATCGATGATATATTTATTAAGGATGTCGTGACACCATTAGTCCATCTTACAATACTATACCAACTGAGGTATCATGATACCACATAGTATTGCGATGCTGTAATTCATAACTCAAATAATAAAGTAAATTGTCAGAAATACCATATTTTACATGTTATAATAGGTCTACTAAAATTTAATTCATAATTCCTTTATTATTGAAAAAAATATTATTTGGACATCATTTCCCCTAAAATGTAGTTTTTTTTTGTTTATTTTGTAAATAACTGACCAACAAAAAAGATTCTGTCTTTTAGAAGAGATATTATATGAGAGACTTGCTTTGTTTACCAAATAAATGGGTCTAATTGGATTTGCATTGCAAGCATTAAATAAACATGTATTAATAAATAATAAATGTATTATTTGTTGATTTCATATATTAAGTTTTTAGTTATGATACTTCTAAAATCATTGACCATAAATCCATAGATTTTTTACAAAATTCTCAGCGGAAAGAGCAAAAAATGTCTGCAGATTCTGTCTGGACCTACTCACTGCCCATGAAAATACTTTGAGGGTTCAAGCTAAAATATTGGTTTGTTAAAAAAAGAATAATAATAAAGCATTATGGATCAGCGGAGCTACCTTCATGGTACCTAAAACCCAGAAACGGTGCAAACTATGCATTGGCCGGTATAGGATTCTGACAGTATGATAACCTTGGATAAAAATATCACAGTTTCAAGGTATGACGGTTTTGTGTTTACTGCCCTAAATTATATTCTTTTTAAATGTCTGGCTAGAAACAAAACCTTTTTCCCCTTTGAACACACTATATTTGATTTTGAGAAACACTTAAAAGTATTTTGGAGCATGCAAGGCTGAATAATGTAAATGAATCATTGACTTCTGTCTTCATTACTTTCAATAACAGATTTCGTTACAATTTAAAATGGCATCTTTGGATTACTTTTCTTCTAAAGATACTGTTGTCCTTAAAAACTACATAAAAATGTAAATAAAAATAAAAAACCCGTAGGGGGGCACTAGACCTGGTGACTGATTTTGGTCCCTCTTTTTTCCTTTCAGACTATTTATATTGCCTACTTATTTATTATTACTTTGCATTACTGCCTAAGCTACTGACTGACTGAAGGCAATAATATACTTTTTATAGTAATAATAATATGCACTATTACTGATTTTATCAATGAAAGTTGCAACGATACCGTTTACATTGCAAACGGATCATGGAGTATGGCGCGCGTCGCGCTTTTGGAATGGACAGGTGCGCTCGGTGTGATCAGCCCCTGATGAGCATCATTTGTTAATTCGCGGGACGGTAACACGTGCAGCCACACGTGCCGACAACACGTTTGCCAAAGAAGCAAAGAATATTGCAGTTTGACAGACGAGTTGCCAAACCTGTGCTGATCCTGACCGCCTCCGTCCTGGGATCTGCGTCATAAACTCAACAAATAGGCTATAGTTTTGATAATTTAGTGCACAACTAACAAACCAGCCTTTTCCATTTAGAAAATTGGAGTTATTAATAGTTCTTATATAATATAGGCTACATTTTTACAATAACCTATGAACCGCGAGTGAGACGGAGGAAATAAGTCATAAGACATAATCTTTAAACTAATGACCTATGTTAAAAATGTTGACGAGTTTTGTAATATAATATTAACAGCAGAGCATTAATTAAATGCATATTTAATGCGATCGATTGGAGGTAGCCTGATATTTTTATTTGATGGAAGAAAATAACATGATTGGATAAACAGCATATGCCGCTTCTTAAAAAGGATTCAGTCAGTGTTTTCCTTTTGTAGTCTAAATTTTTTATTTAAATGAAAAATATCCAGGGCAGGACTATCTATTTTTTCTTTTTATTTAGTTTATTCTATTAGTTTAGTTTATTTATCTCTATGCTGTTGGAAACACTGCAGGTGCGTGAAGATGCTCTGTTATGTATGCTTTGATTTGTTCTGTAAACAGTTTTTTTTCAGTTTCAGGTGGTTAGAAATCTCTATAGGCAAGGCATCACTGGCGCTTACGGACAGCGCGCATTAGATGTCATTAAACTTTTTTTGACGTTTTTTTATAAAGCAGGCCCGAAGCCCGATATGCACGCTAGCTAAGACGTGAAAATAGGCCCAAAGCCCGGCCCGAGGGGCACAAAAAAGTCGGACCCCGACGGGCTCGGGCTCAAATGCAGGGCTCTATTTGGCATGGATAACACGCAACACAATATATATATTTTTCCCATAATATTTTAATTAGGCTATCAATTTTTTTGGCTATCATGTGTTTGTTTCCTGATATTGTCCGGTTGACAGAGAGGTTAATCCGCGGCAAATCCACTTACTCACGCACTAATTTAATATATAACTCTGTAAACTTGACTTCCAGGCCGATCATCTTTAATCTCGAAAGGCATTTTTTTAAGTGTCCTAACTTCACTGCTGCTGCATAATGCGGTGTTTCTTTCACACCTGTTAAAGTGCGCTTTAGCGATGTCAAATGAAAGCAAACATTAAAAAGGGTTCTCTGTTTTGTTTTTAGATTAATTTTAATAGGCTATTATTAATAATACTAATTTTAATAAATGAAAGTATTAATTATAGTGTAGACTACTGTGGGAATGTACAGTGTCCAACTAAACATTTTTATTATATCCCCTAACTGAAAAACTAAATGACTGGCAGTTGCGTTTCCGCTAAAATTAATTTAACAGCAAATTTCTTCTGCATTTTTTTTTTTTTTAGAGCTCAAGAGAGTTGTATTTAAAGAATTAGTTAACCGAAACATCTAATGAATCAGGCTGCTGGCCTTCACATCATCCGCAGTTTTCTCGTGAGTTTAAAGAGCCCCTCTGCCGCGTGTGCTCGTTTTAAAGGCTATATACGGGCACACCCTAACCTGACGCGGGTACCAGATCCCTCGACTATTGCTTTAAATTCACAATTTTGCTATATTTTAAATAAACACATTGCTAAATGTGTGTTCTGAAGGTTATAATGACGGGAGTGTTATTAATAATGACAGAAAGAATTTTCAGTTTTGAGTGAATAATCCTTTATGAAAACTGGGGGGGCACAAATTCTTTCTGAGGGGGCAATGCCCCCCTTTGCCCCCCCCGTAGTGCCGGGCCTGGTTATCATCCCATGCCTAGTGCAAACTAAACTGAAGCTTAATTAACTAATCAGGCCCTAGGAAAAGCAAAAGCTCTATTTTGATGAATACAACACATGCGTCCTCTCTCCACATTGTGTACAAACAGCAGAAGTCCATTCAATGCGTCACTATGGGACAGGAAGCTGGCACTCCAGACCATTGCATGCAAACACTCTCAAGGCTGCTCACTGAGGCAGTGGATTAAAGGTGATATTGTTTTATTAATATTACATTTAGCATCTTGAACAGACCTGCTGCTTCACTTCATAAGACCATAAGAGCCAATTTTAAGTTTGTTGTCTCTTCTTGAAGCAATCAACTTATTTTATGAATCATAAAAAATTAAATCAATCTTCTTTAAAGTTATATTGAAGAAAAATAGTCCCTTAAATTTTGGACTGCCTAAGGAGTTAATAGAAATCTCAAATTTTTTAGGTAAATAATCCCTATAATTTAAGGTAGAATGCAGTTTTGTTTGTAGATCAGTACATTTTGTCATAGATTTATTTATAGATAAGGATTAGAAGATATAGATTATTTATAGATTATAGGTCCTGTGAAGTTTCCTGATATTTCCTGATATCACCTTTTTGTAATTTCTTAAATGTTTCTATGGCCTTGCTTTAACAAAAATGCTTATTGCAGCCAGCAAAACAAAAGTAAATAAACAACAAGATAATTACCAAAAGATTATTTAAAAAATTGCTTTTGATACATCAGAATTACACAAATGTTTGTAACCCTGGATTACAAATGCATGTCAAACAAAAAAAAAGCCAAAAATACACTGCTTGAGTCTAAATTGATTCCTATTTTATGCCAAAAATCATTACTTTATAGATCCTCTTCCATTAAAAGATCCCTTAAGTATTAATTTAAAATTTTATTAGTAATATTTTATATCTTTTTTAACTTGGACATCTATTTCTTTTTAGATACATTTTTAAAAAACTGCAATTTTATGGTTCAAAAATATGATTCACTGCCAAATATATCACAACAAACATCAAGAGTAGCATGCTTCAGCTTTCAGATATTGTATAAACAAATTTACTTTATGATGACATCTATACATCACATACAGTGCTCAGCAGATATAAGCACACCTCTTACAAATCTCTCTTTTAAACTCATATTTTAATAGGAAGCCATACAACACTATATTTGTGCATATGCATTAAATTAGTCACTACTGAAGCCAAATCTGGAGCTCATATAACAAAATAGCTTACAATAACGGTCCAAAAATTGGACACCCAAATTTATATTTTATAGAAAAAGAATAAACACAAATTTGAAGGAGGAAAAAATAATGTTTTTTTTTTTATTTTATCTTGCTTGAATTAAATTGTTGTATCTTTTAATTTCTAAATATGTATGATGACTAAAATATTATTTTAAAAAAATATATCTGTTTACACCAAAATCCATTGCCTATATTTACTGACAAATAAAAATATTCATTTTCAAAATGGGCTGTACTCAGTTATGCTGATATATAATATATATAATATATATATATATATATAATATATAATAATAGTGAATAATGAAATCTAACCCCAAAAAACTATTTAAACCTCTTTATGTCTGTACGCCCAATTTATAAGGACATCGTTAACAAAAAGACATGCTACAGAGGCTTGCCTGTATAGACATCTTCGAAAAGTCGGGCTTTTCATCCCCCACTGGTGCACTGGCATCGCTAACCTGAGGTGTTGAAGCAGCAGGAGGCTTCGCTGCGGCCGGGGAAGGTGGAGGAGGCTCCGGTGCCGGGGGTTTCACCTCGGGTGGCGGAGGCTGTGGTTGTGACGGGCCAGCAGGAGCTTGAAAACTGTTGGGTGGAGCGGCGGAACCACCACCACCCGTCTGCCAGTAAGGAGAGGGACTGTTGCTGTTGTTGCCCGAGTGGTGCAGCACCGACTGCAGCTGCTTCTGGTGGAGCTGCTGTAACTGCTGCATCTGCTGCAAATGCTGCTCGTGCAAACTGGAGAAATTCGACGGCGGGAACGACGGAGCGCCATATCCTGCAAACCCTCCTCCTCCCGGTGGCGGTGCTCCTGCTGGTTGTGGTGGTGCTGCTGTTGGTGGCGGAGGTTGAGCTGCTCTAAATTGATGAGGTCGCGGGCCAAAGTGCGGAGGAGGCTGGTGTCCGCCGCCGAAACCGCCCCAAGAGGGATGCATGCTTGAACCGAAATACTGCGGGCCAGACGAGGCCTAGCCGCCTGCTAGCATGAAGCCGGCTACTTTAAAACAACAGTCGCTGCTGTTTGCTAAACTGAACGCAGTTATGATCACCCAGTCAAACGATCATACCAAAAAATGTAAGCTGTCATCTAACTTTACAGACGTGTGCGAAAACAATTCGTTTAAATCATATTTATTGTCTGAAGCCGTTTCCTCGTCTCGCTTGCGCGCGTGCCTGTTCTGACTGCGCATGCGTCGGAGCATCTGCGTGACGCCCACTTGCGTGATACGTCATTGCCTTTTCTTTGAGCGTACTCTTGAAAGTGAAATGGCGCGTTACCGCCACCTGTCGTAGTGGTTCGGCAGCAAAACATGATTAAAAAATCTGGCATTGTAATATTTCGTTTTCCTGCGATATGAATACAATTTCACCAGATGACATAAATAGCTCGGTTTGGAAAGAATTTATGTATTTAGATCGATTGGGATGATTTAGGGCATCTGCATGACGTATACAAACACAATGCCAGCAATACAAAGATAAACACAATAGAGCAAAGACCAATAAATTAATTCGGAGGAGTCTTAATAGTTGTCAGGTACAGAAACTGAATAATAGCACTGCATAGTCCTCATCGTATAAATAAAAAAAAATATCTCAAGCAGTTAAGCAGCATCTTCTGATAACACTGTATTCATTTGATAAGGTTTTAAAGCTAAACTGCAGAGCTGTGGCCCTAGACTAGAGGAACTGGATTTGACCATGTGGTCTAAAATTAAATAATATATTTTCTGGGTAATTTTCTCAAATTATTCTTCTTTTCTCAAATTCTTCTTCTTCTTCTCTTATCTATGTAATTTTGTATATGAAAACAAATAAAACAAACCCAAACCTATTCCTTTTGGTAAATCAACAATAAATGAAATAAAGAACCTATAAAACCCCAACAGAACAGTTCACATATGATCAATTCAGTTCTTTTTTTCTACAAACTCAGTTTCTCAAAAGTCTTTTTCTTTATGCAAAAAGCAGTCTATAAATGTATATTTACCTTTTTGTGAATATAAGGTTTCTCAGGGAGCAATAGAAAAATGTCTGTCACTCAGTTTCTCCTCTGTGAGTGAATCTTTTTCCCCAAAAGACAAGATTTGAATGACTGTGTGGGCTTGTAGTTCAGTTTCCTACCGTCCAGATCGGCAACAATATCAGTTTCACACAATGACAAATTGAAGTTAGGTCCGTATGGCTCGCTAGTCTAAACCCCTTCAGCAAAACACAGGAGTCAGAACGAATCCAGAATCCACTAAGCATCGATCTCAATCCAGCATCAATTCAATGGATCACACAGTAGCACAACGATGGCACTAATCCAGGTAAGAGTGGCTTTTACACAGCGGATGCCCTTCCGGCCAAGGGGTACTCACTGCAGAGGCACTTGGGCTTCCAGCTGCAACCCAGTACACACTATGGCCGTAAAGTTTATTCAATTCACCTATAGCGCATGTCTTTGGACTGTGGGGGAAACAGGAGCACCCGGAGAAAAACCACGCAAACCCCCCCCCCCCCCCCCCCCCCATTTCTTTAAATTATGACAGTTTATTTTACCTCAGTATTTTCAATGGAATTTCTGCACTAACCTGTTGCTACTGACGGCGCTAGCGGTTACAACTGTTTTTTTTATCTTGTTTTACACTTGAACAACTAAATGAAAGTTTAAGTCATTTAACTGAATGTATTGTAATTACATTACAACATCAATGCTGTACCTTGTGAAATTTAAAATAGTCACATTAAGCTTTCACCGAAAGTTTATTGTCGGCTTCAAAACTCTAGCTGCATAGAGCCCATAGCAGCAACTCAATACATTTACATGAGTTGAGCAACAAAATGGGGGAAGAAAATGACTTTGAATGTGGAATGGTTGTTGGTGCCTTCTGTGAATTTCAGAAACTGCTGGAATTGTCATGCACAACCATCACCAGTATTAAGTTCTATTCTAGCTGTTGTTATAGTTGACCTCTAGGTGGGGATCTTATGCAGTGGTTGGGAATATTGTTTGGAAGAGAAAGTACTTGTTACAACGCTGTGCAGTGAGACTGAGTTGTGTATCCTGAATTTGGAGTGTTTAGTAAAAGTCTGCTATACTGCTATCATGCCTTCAGTGTGATTCTTCAAGCTAGGTTACCACACTAGGGTACAGGGCTTAAAAAAAGAAAATATCCAGAGAGCAGCGGTTCAGTAAGTGAAGTGAGGGTTGATGCCAGAGCTAACAGGAATAACCTTGTTCTCAAATAACCACTCATCAAACAAAAGTCTGTGGAAGAGCATTTCTGAACACATCAAACCTTGAAGCAGATGAGCTACAGCAGCAGAAGAAGAGCACAATGGTGATGCTTATGTTGTTGAAAATAGCAAACTAAAGCTACAATACACACAAGCTCAACAAAACTGGCCAATAGTTGTCGAGTCTTGAGCTCTGCTGCAACATTCAGATTTGATCAAAGTTAAAGTGACATATGGACACAACATGTTATTCAGGATGTTGCTGGTGGTGTGATGTTTTTTTTTCCTCTTGTTGGCACATTTTGGGCCCTTTTGAACCAGTCGAGTATCGTCAAAACAACACAAGTGTTTCAGTTAAAAGATCAAGTTAATAAATTACCCATTCTAAGGTCACAATCAGCCACTTTTGAATTATTAGCTCAGATCTATAGCCATGTGGACTCATCAAGTCTGAATGCAGTCAAACTTCTTGTCTCATAACATGAGCTCAATTCAAAACCAGTGTCACCGTGTGTATGCGTTATGATTCATGTCAATCAACAGCAGAACATAGAGCTAAAGGTCATGATTCGATTCCCAAGAATTACATGAACCAATGCAGATGTCCATCAGACGCATACGGTAAAGTTTGATGAAGCATGATAGAAAATATCTGCGGCTTCAACAGGATCCTTACAATGCCTCTTGTCACATGTTTGATGAAAGCGGCTGGGATAAATGGACAGTTGGTGTTGCCAAGCGACAGTTTGAATGCAGGTTTTGCTAATGGATGCATTAGTGTTTAATTATTATTTTAATGTGAAGAACTGAATGGGCTACAAGCGCGCATAGGCACTGATGAATTTCCGCTTTCTCTTTGTACTTCCTTTCCTTTATCCTTACGAATCTCTCTTTATCTTCTACCCTGCGTTTTTGTTCTTCTGTAATCGCTTGTCCGCTCTTGTCACAAATCCGGTGTCTCGTTCCCTGTGAGAATCAGTTAAGATCTCATTCACATCTATGTCCTTCTAACCCACACACTCTTTTATTAAACCTGTGCATCTTCACCGATAAAATCCTGATAAACTTTGTTACGAGTATTAAATGAATGCACATAACTACATTTATGAATAGTTGTATATATATGCATTTGTACACAAACCACCAAGGGTTCATTTAATAAGCAATCTGGCTGCTCTGCTGATACTGCATACCAAAACATTTACACAGAATTCTTATTTTACTGGAAATGCATTTCAGCCTGAGATCATAAAGGCGGTGAGATTCTCTGAAAGGTTACAAAGCAACAAAATGCCATCTGAGCTGTGATATAATAGTACAGAGCCTTGGGAGAGTATTATACTGTGGGGTGACATTCACTCCTACACGACTGAGCACACGCTGTTCTCCGCCAAACACACATATAAACATACACACACATGCGTAAATAAACTTGAGAGTTCACAAATGTGAAAGAAACGTCTCTGTTTAGCCCAAGAACACTGTGTGCTTTTGCTCATCAAGTCCAATATGGCTATTGTATAGGACATGTACTGCTGCATCATAACTAGTGGTATGAAACATGTTTGATTGAGCTGCACCTTAAAAATGAACTTAAATGTGTTGTTTATAAATAAACTGTATAGAGATGAGTCATCATAACACGTGGCAGCATTTTATGGTCAATTTTACTGCTGCTTGGACAAACAAAAAGTTAGAAATGAATGGATCCAGTTGATGATGCAAATCAACAGTGTTATATTTTAGCAATATTTAACTTTATTGATTTTCCAGATCCACTTTAAAAGTTCATTGTCATTTTCAGGAAATATTTGTTCATGAAAATCAGATATAGCCAGGAAATGTTTATTATATCTTAGTGGTTATTAATATGTTAATTACCATTCAAATGTAGGTTATTACTATTTAATAACTAATAGAATAGGTTATTCGTATTACTATGAATGTTAAATTAATAATAATAATAATTATAATAATAATAATAATGAAACTGAGTGATAAGTCTTAAAGAATTGTATTAATATTTAACTTTTATAACTTGTCTTAACTCATTTTAATCTGTTTTTATCTGTTTTTTATTATTTGTTTTTATTTTCTTATAATTAAATTTTATTCCTGTTTATGTAAAGCACTTTGAATTGCCACTGTGTATGAAATGTGCTATATAAATAAACTTGCCTTGCCTGCCTGCCTGCCTGCCTTAATTGTTTATAAATGGATCTGAAAGTTTAAACATTATGAATAAAAAAATCTGACGTAGCCCAGAACTTGTCAATTAATACTAGATTTAAAATGATCCAATGTAACTGGGCAATTAATGCGTACTTATAACACACCTGAAGAACAAAACAAGTTTAAACCAAACATTCCAGATATATGTTTCAAATGCCTAAAGCATAAAGGAACATTCTTTCATTGTATCTGGGAATGTGAGGTGGTTAAGATTTTCTGGCAAAACGTAATCACATTAATCTCCTCAATTGTTTTAAAACCAATTTTAGTTACACCTGAAATATGTGCTTTGGGTTTATTCCATGTAAGTTTGTCATTACCAGGTTATCAAATTAAAATGATTGACACGTGTCTTGTTATTGCAAGGTGCTTAATAGCACTCTATTGGAAGAACATAGAAAGTCCGTCCATTGACCACTGGCTGAAATATTTGACACATTACATTGCACAGGAAAGAATCACCTACAGTATAAAGGGCAAATTAAAGTAGTACCATACAATTTGGCATCTGCTTATACAATTTTTGGAACAAAACCATAAAATGCCACAAGCAAATGCCTCTCACGCTACTGGTTAATTGATTGATACATGTATGTTTGTATATGGGATACAGAATCTGTTTTTCTTTGCCTTAGCCGATATATAACAATTCATATATTTACCTAATCAACTGAACTTTGGGGGAGGGAGGCGGAAGATTTCAAATGTAAAAAAGTGTCATTTCATGTTAAACTAAACTTTCTTCTACAATAACAAAATGTTTCTGAAAAAAATCTGACGTGACATTTGAATCATTATTTGATGTCTCATATATATATATATATATATATATAT